>UYYA01004165.1:0-156070 GCA_900624975.1 Angiostrongylus costaricensis | reverse complement strand
CGCAGGGAAGAATGCCTCATTATCACGCGTGATATAGGGCAGTATATAAAACTGCTTTTCTGATGTGAGGGGCACATTATACTTCCACGTGATTTCTGTGCGGTTGGTCTCTACGTTACATACTTAGTGGAAACCTCATAGAAAGCGGTGAGTGTGCAAAGCTGTGTTCAAAGTGATTGAAATCTTGGTTTGGAGTTTCTTTGTTTGGTTATGGAGGCGTCTGGCCGAGTGGATTGCTATCAACTTGATCTTTCCAGGCTCTGAGGAAGGTGAAATCCGCCGAAACGTCAGCTTAATCGTGAACAAAGAATAATAACGCCTCGTGTTTGCTCAACAAAAATACGAACAAAATCACTTGAACAATGCCGAGGTTAATAGAAAGTCGGTCGTGGCAAGTTTATTTGTTCCAGTTTTACACAATTCTAGAGTTTTGGAAGCACTGACTTTGTTTAAAGCATTTCTGCGTCATCGTCATTGGCGAGACATTTCTCGCGCAGGAAGTTGTGAAGGCGCTTGAAGAAGTGTTAGTCGATAGACGAGAGGCTTGATAAATATAGAGAATGAAGGAAAGTTTCGTAGTCCAGCTCCTTCAACTTTTGCAACTCTTGTTTGCGCAATGTGAAGCCTAGCATGTCGTTGAGAAAGATTGGTCCTTTTCTGTTGACTTATTCCGTCGTTGTTGTTAGAATTTACGATGAATTTCTTCCGTTTGTTGGCAACACTTCTCTACCGTGATCGCTTCGCCACGATTCAAAAAGCTGTGATGAAGCAGCCCTGCTGCAGACCACCAAACAGTCACCACAACCTTTTTTTGGTGCAATTCCGGCTTTGGGAAGTGCTGTGGAGCAGCCTGATGGCAAGCCATCTATTAATCAGAACGTCGCCCTTTGTCGTACAGAATCCAATTCTCTTCGCACATCTCAATTCGACCAAGAAAATGGTCGTTTTCGTTGCGCCGAATAGGAACGGACGACGCTTCAAAACGGCGATTTTTTTGATTACCGTTTAATTCATGCGATACCCACTTGCCGAGCTTTTTTGTCCTTCCTATGTGAATTAGGAGAGTGGAAATCGTTCCTGTGCTTACACCGAGCTGTTTTAGAAGCTCTCGAGCAGTTCTTCGCATGTTTTCTTCCACTAGTGCCTTCAATTCATCTAGTTAAGTTCACTGAGACGTCGACGGCTTTCCTTATCTTGGGTGTCGAAATCATTAGGTCGGAATTTCCGGAACCATGTTCACAGTGTTGATTCACCAACACTACCCTCACCCTAAACTTCAAATATTTCGAGCTGTCTCTGCTGTACTACGACCGAGTTTAAACTTATAAAAAAATTTGACGAAAATTCGTCTTTGAAATTTAAAATTGCAAAGGTCAAAATTAGTGAAAAAAATTTACTTTTGGCAAAATATAGAAGTATGTTGCAAGTACATCTCGTAATAACTCCCAAGTCCGACTTTCTATTAACCTCGGCATTGATTGAATAATTCTTTCTACTTCTGTTCAGCAAACACGAGGTATTACTTAATTTCCGTTATGTCTCTGCGTCCTATGCGTGACTAGTGGAGTATTTGGTTTACGTTTGCCGACTAGGTGTTCTTTTATATGCACGCAAAGTGGTCTACCCGTTTCGCCAACGTATTCGTCCCTTAACGCTTTACAAGAGATCAGATATACTGTACTCGAACTCATGCAATCACCGTATTTACCATTGGGGCAAATTATGCAATTTTGGGTTGCACATAGACGGTCGTATAGGCGGTGACGAACTAACTGGCGCTTTAGATTACTCGGTGGTATTTCGATTATCGTTACCGAATTCTCTAAACTGGCCCTTCTTAAACAGCGTTTTATAGCTGCACTTACTTCATTTGAAATGAAGGGCAGTATAAACGGCACCGTATTGTTGCTAGAGTTGTCGTTGGCGTACCTGTGGTTTCCTCTACATCTACTCCTTGCTGCAGTTTCGTAGCCATTAAAATTGGCTATTTGTCGCGCCAAGTTCCGGGACTCCTCTCTCTGCTGTCTTCCTGTGCATACGCTGGTAGCTGTTCGAAACATGTTTCTCACAAGCGCCCCCGACACCCAAGATAAGGGAACGAAGATGTTTTTACTACTTGGCTTTCGATACCATTTCGTAATGTAGCCGTTTTCTGATAGGCTAGATTGCACGTTCAGAAATGCAAGCCAGTTTTCTTTTGGTTTCTCTCGGGTGAACTTAATATACTCTGACTGTTCGTTCAACAACTCGGAACATTTGTCGATTTCTTCTAGTGTTGAACAAATGACCAAGCAGTCATCTACATATCTACAGTAGAGTAACGGACCGAGGTCGATTACTGGCGCTTCCACCTTAGACGTGTTTGCTGAACAGAAGTAGAAAGAATTATAAAAATATGTCTAGAAAAAGCATAAAATCTTTTTCATTAACATATAATAACGTCATTGGAAACGGACAGAACGAGAACGCACGCAGCACGCCAAGGAGATTTCTTCTTGCTCTGTAGTTGTAACTCCAGAACATAGGAATGGCCAACGAAAATGAATACGGAATAGGGAACTTCAAAACAGAAAAAGAAAATGAGAACGTAACCCTTTTGTAGAACTCCTGTCTGCACTAGGTACATTGAAATTCGGTTTTGGAGTAGAGAAAAAGTAACCGATGGATATGGGAGTCTCCCAACAGCGCGACTCATGTGGACTTCGATCATATTCTCACGAAAAGAAAATGGTTCCTTTAAATAGCTCAGCGCTACCATTATTTTGTATAGGATCGGATCACCGTTTTCTCCGTGCGAAGATTTGATTCAGCCATAAAATGGAAAATAACCCCTGTCATCGTTCAAGGAAAACAAGAAAAGTCGTGCATGACGAATATATTCTTAATGAAATTCCTCATATGACTGGATGATAAACGAAAATCCGACAGAGTACAATAAGCTGCGTGTTGAGGGAACTAAAACTTGTGCCGAACTAGCCTCATTTTGTCAAAAAAGATGTTCGGACGCTTTCCAATTACCACCAAAGAGTTGCCTGAAAGAAGGAGTAAACTGAAGTTTGATCCTGCTGCATTACACCTAAGACGGCTGATAATAAATGCCAGCAGCGGAAGATCCTTTCAGGAGAATCTACATCGGTATGGGCAAAAACACGAGGAACGGATTGGTTTTTTATGCCCAACTGCCGCTCAACGGTAGGAACATTTCCGAATTCTTAGCTACATCTATCCAAGTCGGGAAATCAACATAATGAACGGCATAGCTCCAAAGTTGAACAAAAGGAAGCGAACGGCTTGGGGAGTTTTCAAGAACATTAAGACTGTAGTGAAAACAACAGGGAACACCTGGCACAGTGCCCACCGTTTCGACTCCACGATTCTTCATGCCTGAACATGTATAACAGAGAAATGTTCGCTGATTACGCAAGATTAAGGATCACTCCCTGTTAAATGACGCACAAGGACGATGCTAGGAGGAACACGCATCATGGAAGTGAGGGACGGAATCCGAAGCTCCGATCTACGTCAACAGTAAAAAAATTGAAGATGCCGTTTCATGCGTTAAATTGCTGGAGATAAGATGTGCTGGAAACGCATTGACTATGAACGACAACCAATGGACAAGAGCCGTTAGTGACTAGATTTCTCGGGATGTCAAACGTACTGTAGGAATACCATCGCTCTGATGCGCAGAGTTACTAGTTTTGAAAGCGTCAGGGAGAACGCTAGAGGACTAAATGTACCGCTCACAACCCACATGACATTTTTCCTTCAGAAGAAGAAAATCTTAGACAAGTGAGTACTTCATGAACGGTCATTACACCGAGAAAAGGTAACCGAAGTAATTTTCACAACTTTGGTTCAGTATACTTGTTGAGTATACGATGTGCGCAGTGTATTCCACCAGTTATAGACGAAGATTATCCTACTGCGCACATCGAAGATCTTGGATGGGAAATTTCGACAAAGATTCTGCTGCATGGATCACACACGAACCGAATTATGAGTAGTAAAAGCTCGTCAGCATGCCCTTTGCTCTTTTTCCATAAGCCTTTTGTTCTCTTCTTTTTGAGCTATGAGGAAACTCTTGTCAGCGTCGAAAGAAACCCAATCCAATCAGTGCTGGTCTATCGCGGAGTGAACCCTTTTTATATAAAAACTCTGCCTGACTGATATCGAAACTACACTACAAAAACACATCTTTTCCATCGACCTCTTACCACTCAATGAAGTGGGCAAAAGACTGGACTACGTATAAAGCGGAAGAAGACCTAGTTCATGGAGCAAAAGCGAACAAATGGAACTGGATGGTTCTCTGATTACAGAGAGAACTTGTACGTGTAAAGTGAACGTTTATTAAACTTGGAAAAAACACAAAGGAGGACTTTACAGAAGAAGGAGGGTAGCATGGGCCGCATTAGAGCCACTTAAGGGAGCCATAGATCAACTGACGGACACAAAACTCCGCGTTCACCTTTTCTATTGAACAGTCTTCCCAGCGCCCTGTTATACAACAGAAACGTGGGCTGATGCTTGGATCATATCAAGAAGTCTGTGTCCCACCCACAGAGCACTTCGACGATGTCGTCTGAAATTTAAATGGCACTCACAGCGTCTAGCTGGAGTAGCTCAAATCTTCGAGACCTATACTATCTTCGAAATCCAGTGGAACACACATTGATAGTAAAACACAGATGTGAAGGTACCATAATGAGTAAAATAGGTGACAGATGGGCGGATAGAACAGTGGAGTAGACTCTAAGAATATGCGCGCGTTTCCTTCGAGATCACCCAAACTATGGGTGGTTGTGTTCGTGGCCAACGTCAACCATTTGCAATCGGAAATGAAAACGATTCCAGGATTACGGAATGAGCCTCGCACACGTCACCTTGCTTAAAGTGGACCGTCACCGTGGAAGGCGATTGGCCGAGAGAAGAACGATTGGAAATTATGCCGAAGCCCACACAATCGGTGAAAACGGGGCATCCCAGTATCCAAGTATGTAAGCATATATACGTATATATTCTGAATGTGTAATATCATTGCGCACGTTTTGAAATTTTATCTGAAATGAAAATCAGTTCGGCATACCTCTGGGTGGTAGTCGTATTGTTGATAGATGTAGTCACTTTTATTATAAGTCTCTGAATGAATGCAATCTCCATAAGGCTTCGATAAACGCTGGATTAGTTTCTGTAAAGAATTGCTAAGGAGCGAAAAAAATGATTTCTGAAAGAATTAAGAAAATTATCCGTACTTTCTTCATACCAAAACTGCTAGCAAAGCCAACTGGGGCAGAATATCCAAATGTATCCGGAAATGGATATTCCGTAGGAGCGTGGATGGCAAGTCGTACACCTGTGGATTCTGACGTTGTCATATAGTCAGACGTGTTAACAAACAGTAGTACACGAATACCTATAACGAAAGGGTCAGTGGTCGTAAGCAATCAAGCGTCATCGTTCAAAGGAAACTGTGAAAACAAAAGCAAACGAGGTAGGTACCAGAAACTTTTGAAAAGTCGTAGTTATGTGTGCGCCTTCATGCTCCTCAGAAGTTGATATTTTATCACGAAAAATTGTTTTTAGCTAACGAATTTAGTTTGTGATAAAGTATATGAGATTCGAGCATACCATACATCGGTCCAGCTCGACTACTTGTATAGTTATTATTCACGTCATGATTGAAGGTGAAACAGTTGCCAAACTCCGGATCGACATGGATACGAAAGTCCCTGGAAGAATTGTACAATATCTTTTAACAAAAAACAAAGCAGCTGTCAGACATAGCTGTGTAAAAAAAGTAAAGATGAGTGATCGTAAAAAACAATTATCCTGATCATGATTGGAATTAGAACCAGAACCTAGAAGTCAGAGTAACCACTTTGGAAAGTAACATAACCTTTATGATCTCATTTCCACCGTGTTGTCTACAAATCAACTTTTTTTCTGCAATATAATCGGTTCTATATTAACCAATATCATACTTTTATTCGCTTTTAATAACGAGTCGTCTTTGCCGAGTAAATAAATCCTGATAACCCTTCACTGAAAATGTGCTATTGCTTAGCAAATTGTCGTCTTTGAAAAGACACCTACCGTTTCAGAAAAATGTAGAGCAAAAGATTCTTCGCGCTTATCACTATCGGCCCACCATTCCCTGTTTTTATCACTTTTTTGCATCGAAATGTGAAAAATGGAAAGTAATTTAAATACGAAACTTACTCGTCAACATTACACTCGTGTCCATTAAATGAGCACATTTCAATGAACTCGTGTTTGTTTTGCGAAAGAGCAACACGTTGTTCCGATGATAATGCCGACATCGTGAACATCAGATTTTCCTTGGCCTTCGTCAGCATTGCTACACCATCAGTCATTCCCTAGATAACAACAGATGTTTAGTGGCTTAAACTGTTATTACATGCCATAACAACCCCAAATACCAGGATCCAAACCAATACCAGGATCCGTCACCGTCCTGGTAGCAAACTAGTTGCATAGTGGCAAATATCCCTCTGATCCACAGGGGCGGCGACTGCCTGTGGTGCTGACGAAGTGGGGAAGACTTTAGCCTGGCTGACGTCAGGGCTCTAGAGAACCACAACGGCTTAACCAGCAAATTTCCGAAAAATAGAGAATAAGCTGGGGCCGGCACAACCAGTAAGGATGGGACATCCAAGTTTCCAAGTAAGAACTCTACAACATTTTGGTGTAGCTGACGCAACCCCGACCATGAGCTATGTTTCGTTGATTGCCAACTTTCCAGGTTTGTGACGATAAAAAATAGCTTTTCAATGATTAGAGCACATTCTGAGCACGACTAGAGCTTTTCTTCAACGATTTTTTAAATACCGAAAATCCCATGGCTTTGATTGTTTCTGGATTGCTGACGATTGCCCTTTGGTTTGGTCGGCTAGACGTTGCTGAAATACACAGCAAGCATACTTTAACAATTAATCAAGCATAGTACAATTAAGACAAATTGCTTTTATTTTGAGTCGGCTAAAGATTTGTTGAAATGCCATGCATTATTGAGATTAACTGATTCAAAATGAACCGAAAGACAAACAACAGGCGTCGAACATATTTCTTCGTGCTATGAAGTATGAAATGGAGGAGCTTAGCGCGGTGGTCAGAAGTGTCATTCCTTACATAGTGGATTGGTGCTTGTTCGCATCTCGAGCTGTCGGTTCATTGGACCTTCCACACTTCCAGCTTTGGTAAAATGGTGCCAAAGATATTTGAGGCGATAAAAGCACTGACATGATGAAACTATTGGCCACCGTAAGTCATTTTTTATGTTAGATACTCATTCAGTTACCTCTAACGACACTTGTTAAAGTCGAATACATGGGGTGTCTTTCTGGGATGCCTCTGCGGCAAACGCTTTATATTCCATGCATTTATAAAAAATCAATTCTTTCCAAAACATTGAAACATTGGAAAAGTGTCTTGCTTCGTGGTCACCATCAGAGTTCAATGTCATCAATACTGTGGAGTAGTCGTGACTATAAAATAACTGCGCGTGATCCTCGGATGTTTGCAATGGACGTCAAATAAGCGAGTAATACTTAATGCTATCATAACTCATATGTTGATTTTCACGCACTTAAATGAGCTTTATATAAAGTTTTTATCGTTTTGTTCATATTGGTTATTTGTTAGGAATTTCTGAAAAAAAAAAGGAAATTAAAGGCAAATAAATATTTATTCTAGGTAGCAAGGACCTCAACACTGCACTGGAGTGGATAACACGCAAGCCCCCGGAAAGAGTAAGCGAGGGTTCGAATCTGGCGTGGACACTAAGCTTTGCAAATATCTCAGCTCAGTTGGGGTTAAATATTTATAACTAAGAAAAAGAAAACACTCTGTGAAATAATAGACAGAAACTCACCTTCAGTCGGCGTAGTAATGGCTAAAATAACGTGAGTGACTAAGCGTGATGAACAAAAAGTAACGTAGAACTGTCCTATTACACATTACATAATTGAAATTAAACTAACTTATCATGGAAACCGTTTTGTTTAAATCATCTACCCAGAGTTTTCGAATTTCCACTGGCTGTTTTCCAATGCAGTACGGTGTCTGCAATAAATACTTTAGGAGCAATAGGCGTATAGGTGCAAATACTTTCTTATAGACATGATAGAAAAACCTCATATTTCCAACAATTAAAATATACAATCAATAAGAATGCCAAAACGTGTGTACATTACCTGTACAAGTGAATCTGAAGATTGAGTTCGATTACGACATTTGCAGGACCACCCAAGGAGCTCCCCTGATATGACTTCACTTTCCTTTAACGCGTATTCACAATAGCCATCCTCTTTGCAGGATGGGCAAGTATGATCAAACCATACGCTAAAAATTAAACAAGAGTATAAGAAATCAGTCAAACCAGCACGGACTTTTATTGTTGCAGTGTTACTGCTACATATTACACATTTTTAATTTGTCTGTGGCCAGTGCAAGAGTAACCAGAGGATTTTTTCCGCTCTAGAGACTCGTTGAGTATCATATCCTTCTTGTTGAGTGTTCGTGAAGAACCCGGACAGTCCGGTAGGTGGTCTTCCTGATGTGCGTTTAGCACGCCGTGGAGCTCAGTCGCTAACATCGATTGGCTATCGGTTTTTGCGTCACGTGTTCGGTCCACCTTGTGTTCAACAATTTGAAGTGTAGAACACCGCTTCTGATGTTTCATCGTTTACGTGAGTCAGATCCTTGTATACCTTCCTTCACTTGCCTTGTACGCGATACTCCCAACATCGTCTTCTCGGTGACTCCCTCTATGGTCTTGGAAGTTTTCCAAGCCGTTCTCATCTTTCTACTCAAGAGAAGCAGCCAGGGAAGAGCTGAATAGCGTGTGCTATATATAAGAATGATGTTTGTGTACTGAATAAGGATTCCCTGGCTCTTCTCTGGCTACTTCTGTTTCAATTGGATCGAAAGCTTTCTTTAAATCGATAAAAGTGAAAAGGAGCGGTTTCTTGTACCACACTGCCGTTCACTGAGTTTTACTATTGTGTAGATTTGGTCTATTGCATTGTATGCTTTTGGCAACCCTGGTTCTGGCAAGGCTGTACTTTACATTCTTAATCCTTTTTAAACTATAGCCTCAGCTTGACTGGGTCCAATACCGGTTTAGGCTTCCCAGATCAATCCCGTTGACGGGTGATTGCTGATGGCTGTGATCAATAGATTTAGCTGAGAGACAGGCGAAACGAAGGACCAGCATGGTGTGGTGGTGAACGCGTTACTCCACGGAAGAGACAATATCGCGTTCGTTCCCCACCGCAGACACCTGCGGTTCGGAGTTTTGCAAATATCTCAGTATTATAAAAGTTATATTATTAAAGTTATTAAAAGTTATTATTTAAAAGTTTATTATGAAAGTTATATTTAGCAACCTACCCAGCCATTAAAAAGAAAAGGATGTACTTCGTCCAGTGTCGTATAAACCCTATTCAACATGATTCGAGTGAAGAGTTCATAGACGAAAGAGAGCAACGAGATTAGGTGATAGTTGCTAATGTCGCCGAAGTCCCCCTTTTTGAACAACAACGACCTTGCCGCTGTTCAACTGAATAGGAACCCTGTTTCCAGAATTGACTTTCTATTAACCTCGGCACTGGAATATGAATGCGTCGCTTTCTTGTTTAGCAATCGCGAGTTTTTTTTTAGGAACCCTGTATTCTGACAGGTATATTATGAAAAGCTAAGCAAGTGTGAGGATGAGGAATGGTAGAAAATACTTTAGATGTTTGAGTATTATCCTCGTCGCACCAAGTGTTGTTCGATCCTTAACCGATGAAATAGCTTGCCGAATTTCGAAACGAGACGACACATCCACTCTCCTTTATTTCATACGAGGATAGGATGTAGCTATTAAAATGATCCAAGCTGTAGTCGCTGGAGATTTTCTCTATTTCCCTTTTGGAAGCTCCAATCACACCGCCTAGGTGTCGAACTAAAATCATCTCGGTCTTGTAATTACGAAGGTTTAGTTGAAGCTTCTCAATTTCTCCTCGGACTCTATAATTTCGGCAATTGCTGTAACTATTCTCTCTCTGCGATCTTCTTTTATCGCCTATCTACATTGTTTTGCAAGTTTAGAAATGAGATGGTGACTGCATGTGGCACATGCTCTTCGACGTTGGGTTATGACCTGAAATATTTTCGGAGACAGACGTCACTTGGAATCTTTCGAATTCTCAGGCTTCATAGCGCTAACGTGGAAATATTGAACTAAGCCGGCCGCATTCCTCGTCGGCATTGTCAAAGACGGTATTTTATCAAGAGCCAACTAATGTTCTGCGCAAATCCTAGTTTATGGTAATTTTAGGATTTTGTTTTTTGAACTTGGCGGCTTTCTCTCCTTTTCGCGAGAAATGGAATCTCTCGCGGAAGAGGCTACGGTCTAATACTGTGTGCAATTTTAGGACGACAGCGACATCGGTTAAGCAAAACCTTCGATTTATTATAATCTAATCTATTTCATTATGTCACTCTCCATTGTAAAACCCCAACGGCCAGCGCTGAGAGTGAGATTTATGGAATTCCGAGTTACAATGAATGGTCTTGGTTGTCGTGATAAACTCAGAGAGCCGCTCACCTTGGTCTTTCCACTCTAATCTGTGGGCCTCAATGTGGTGTTTCCAGACGTTTTTCTGGGTTAAATTTTAGCGTTTAAATCTTCAATGATAACCTTGAAGAATGTGTGGTGTTCTGTAACACTTCTCAAAGTCCACTTTGTCTGCCTGAGTTTGATGTCGGTGCGCAAACAAAAGAAATGAAGAAAAATAGAGAGAAAGCGACGAAAAGAAATACTCTAAAGAAGTATTCATTCGCATTTTGTGAAAGAAAATCGTTCGTTTTGGATTGTTGGTTGCTCGAAGAAAACGATGTTCGTGGCCAAAAACTCGTGTTGACGAGGACGATAATGCCTCCTACACCTCTATTGTCGCCTGTTTCAAGTAATGCTGGTTTCCGGTTCGTCGATGGTATTAAAAAAGCGACCCCTTTCCTGTCAGCCAGTTAGAAGTCATATTAACCCTATGCTTTTGGTCTCTTTTAACAAGCCCTCAATAGAGGAATCAGATGGAAATTAACGTACATTATACGTAAGAATCGTAATTCAGTCCGCCCAGGTTTAGGCAGATTGGAATGGCGCTAAGGCTTTAGCACCCTCTCCGTTCTCGTCATTCCCAGCGCTGCCGTATGGAGGTCTCTCTCAAAATCATGGGGTTGAGGTTCATTTAATTTATTGTTTGGCTTTTAATACTATTGCGTTACTTGCTCCTTTCAACGTGGGGGATGGATTTGCTGCCGGATAGCTTGCCAGTCTCTCCCAGAGGAGACGAATACCTTTTCTTTGTTGGAAGCGTCTAGCAACCATCTCCGATGTACTTCATTCCATCCACTCGATTGCGAGCTCATGGATGAGCTTTGTTATGGAATGTGGTCTACATATACTGAAACACACCCATGAATAAATTCACATGTCTGCATGCAAAAAACATGTGTATATCGCGGCAGCAGAAGAAGCGAGTCTATTTCTTCGATCCACTTGCGACTCAGGGAAGCACAATGTCGTTTTTCGTCCGGGTTTAACTACGTATGTACCACTTGTGCAATACTCCATAGCCTAGTGTCCCTCACTGAAATCAAAAAATTTGCTCGTGCCCGCCACGCAAATCATTGGACAGCCAGCGTAACGACAGGTGGTACAAGTGATTATATATTTACAACAACAGAGCGTGAAGCACATTGGTAAGAGGTTCCTGACAATGTACGTTTTTGGCGGCAGAATGCATCTATCAGGTCTTAGCCAACGTCAACGTTTTAGTTCAATTTATATATCTCAAGGAGGACGTTCTGTTAACTTCGGCATTGATCAATAATTCATTGTTTCATCAGTGAGCAAGCACGAGGTTGATGTTATAGCAATTATTAGCGCGCAATAAATAGCTGGCGTTCCGGCGGTTTCGCCTTCTTTGGAGGCTGGAAAGGTCAATATGACATGTAATCCAATTGGCATTGAAATCTAAATTGAGTTTTCCAGGATCTGAAGAAGGCGAAACTGCTCTAATGACAGCTATTATGTGTTAATATGGAATCCGTTATAAAGTGTTTACACATTAAATGGAGCGAGTGAGTCGAACTCAGATAAGTCGGGAACATTCTGCCAACCTATAAGAGATGGAAGAATTGGTGAACGCCGGAAACCTGATTGAACCATAGAACAATCCATTAAAAATGTATATATGCCTGATACTTGAACTTGAATAACCCGTCCTCACTAGTTGTGCGAGCCACAGCATAATCACCACTTTCTCGAATTTTTTCTAGTTTAGCCAGTGGTTCTCTGGAGTCCCGAGATCAGTTAGGCCAAAGTCTTCCCCAAGTCTTCACCACCACGGCCAGTCATAGCCCTTCTGGATCAAAGGAACCTTTGCCACCATGTGACTAGTTTCATGCCAGAACGGTGGTGGTTCCTGGTATTGGTTTACTCTCACCTAGGTTTCCTGATGGAAACGCCGGACTCCTTCCCAGCTTGGGAGACCCTGCCGCGCGGCCGAATGATCCCGCTGTACATCGCAGTCCGACACCCAAGAACACCTCCTAGCCACGATGAGGCGGGAAACCGTTGGGAGGAAAATGCATATATACATTTCTATTTATACAATTTATTATTTTATTCTACTCGTATTCGCATATACTTTGCAGATCCCATTATTTTTTGCATTCCTTCCTCACATTCATTGCTTTCGCTACCTCGCAGCCAGGCTAGAGCGGTGCCAGTAAGATTTCGGAGAGTTGTTTCCAGAGAAGTCCGGCATCAATTTCTCGAGATTGGAGAGACGATAGGCTTGATGAGCTTGTGGCAAGAAAGGTACAGAGTGGTGGTTATGACGAACGGCGTCAAAACCAATTCGTTGCTCGCAGCCTCATATATACATGTGCTTAAATGATAAAAGATAAAGCTCTAAGCGTTGATCAATCCTTGAGTGATACGTCATGCAATCGATTTCATTAATCATCGTTTGGAGGTGCTTGAATGCATATCTCGCCTTTACAATAACTCGCGGAAGCCGACCGATGTAACGAGCTAGTGATGCTATCCTCCCAGACAACTTTGGTATCAATTTGCAGGCCCCGGAGGGATGGGAGGCTTGATGGGCAGAGGGCATGGGGATCGATCCCATGTATGTGATGCAGGGAGCCTCAGAACACCGTGCCACATGTGTCCTATACATATGCATAAACATGGAAATATATATATACATATATATATATATATGTATATATAGCAAAATCATAGTAGTACCTGGCATTGAAACACGGCCAAGCAACCATCATCTCTCGATCAAAGGTACATACACATTTAGCCATCTGAATTGTTAGCTTTTACAGGAGTAGTTCAACATTTAAAAAATACAGCTAGCACTAACTATATTGATCTCGAAAGTTACTGTGCGCTTATCTGACACAAAAACAAATTTCAGTTGCCATTTATGGTTAATTTAGCCGAATTTTAAGGAAATATAAGGTGTCGACAATCAATAGCATTGGCATGCTGCTTCCGTAAAGAAAGTTAATATTATCAGAGGAAGAACTCAATAGTTTAATGAGAGCGAAAAAGGAAGGTGATGATAAAAAACACTGTAGAAGAAGTAGCAATATAATCCTATGGCTCTGCGAAAAAAGAAGAAGAGTTGAGTGAACGGATTTCGAAGATTCCGAAAAACTCACTTCATCTTTTGGTGGTGTCTCAAATCGAATACATTCCATATCGATATTCCCAACACATCGACAATGTGCTTCGACGGCTTCATAACGTGGATTGAACGTTGTCTGAACTCGTTTCCATCCATAAAATTGCACTGTTTGGAAAATCTGTTTTTTTAAAAGATCTGTCGCTTTCGAGACCATCCCACACTTGTAATATTAAGCGACTCATTTTAAAGATTGCTACTCAAAAAATAATTTCAGTTTTGTAAGTGTATTCCTGAATTTTTGTTCCTGGAAAAGTCTTGAAGAGCTGCCATTACGGTCGAGAGATCAGGAAGATGATTAACCTGGCAGAATGGATCCAATCGTCAATAAACTACGCAACCATATTTTGTCGTACTCACATCTCTTTTCATAATTCGCCGAATCGCTCCTCGTGCTTCTCGCTCATTTCGTAATTCTTCTTGTTCTTGCGCGATTTCCTTTTCGAATAAATGGAGTACCTAGAACACACGAAATTAATGCGCTGTTAGGCTCAAAAAGACTTTTGTTGAGGTTGGCATATGTCTTGCAGACATTTGAAAACCTGCTGATCTATAACACATTAGTTACCCTTGTATATACATATGTATATATATGCATATATATGTATGTATATAAAAGGGTAGATAGCGCAGTAGTAGTGACATTGGTCACGATTACGTTGCTGGTTCGATCCCGTTCAGAGCTCATCAAGATTTTCATCCCTCCGAGATCATGGGATTGGTATCAAACATGTCCGTGACAGTTCACACCATCCAATTCAAGTGAGAATGCTTTAGCCCAATTATATCAGAGCTCTAAAAAGAATCGACTTGGTCGGCATTCAACAATATAAAAAAACGCGACAATTCTCAAGCAGCAGTCGAATCCACACCAAAAAATTCGGTCTTCGTGGATGATGGATGCGGGAAGCGAATCGAATCCGTGAAGTTTCTTTGATCCGCAGAGTACATGTTAAGAGAGGTCGTATAAAGTCTAAGTAAATATTCTCGACCCTTATTTTATAAACAAATCCTGTGTGAAATAAGACATGTTATCGAAATTTGTTTTCTTTAAAGACTTTCGTTTCTAAACGATTGTTTAGTTGAACCTGCCATGAAAATTATAGAAGGCAGAAAACAAAACGTTAAACATTGTGATTTCAACTACAGCCATAGCTTAACTGGGTTCTATGCCGATTTGCGCTCCTCAGATCAACCCCGCTGACGGGTGATTGCTGTGGCAAAAAGATCGATAGAAATAGCTGAGAGACGTGCGAAACAAAGGACCCGCATGGTGTGGTGGTGAACGCGTTACTCCCCGGAAAGGATAATAACGCGTTCGTTCCCCACCATAGACACCTGCGGTCCAGAGTTTTGCAAATATCTCAGCAACGTTGTGGTTGTATTTCGCTTAGTAACCTGTCATGAAAATTATAGAAGGCAGAAAACAAAACGTTAAACATTGTGATTGTTTAGTTGTTAGAATAATTGATAATCGGAAGGGGTTCACTGTTTGGGAAATCTCAAGAGTGACTTCCTTTTAACCTCAGCATTGATCAATGAATCACTGTTTTTCTTGATGAGGAAATACGAGCCTGATATTACAGTATTTTTAATGCACAATAGTTAATCTTTCGGCGGTTTCTCCATCTGCACAGCCTGGAAGAGTCAAAGTTACAGACAATCCACTTAGTCCTAACCTCAGCAGACAAAACTTTCTGGGAAATATTTGTCCGACTTACTACACTGGTTGCACCCTAATCAAGGCCAACTAAACACGCTCACCCTTCATTCGATAAATTAGCACTAGAAGTGTTTAAGTAAAGCAGCTACAAAATTCTTTTCGACGAATGTATGGAGTGAAGATCTAGAAAGATCTATAGTGTAGACACTCCATTGCAGTTTACCCTAGAATTTCAGCAGGAGGCAACTTGACAATCATTCAGCTATATTTATGAAAAAGTTAAAATTACTGAGTGATTAATGGTGATCAAATGATGAGATGATGCGACTGAAATGAGTGATTTCAACTACAGTCTCAGCTCAACTGGGTTCAATGCCGATTTGGGCTCCCCAGATCAATCCCCTTGACGGGTGACTGCTAATGGTCGATATCTCGAGATCGATAGAACTATCTGAGAGACAGGCCGAACTAATGACTCGTATGGTGTGGTGGTGAATGCGTCAGCCCCCTAAAAGGGTACTAGCGCGTTTGTTGAGCACCGCAGACATCCACGTTTCGGAGTTTTGCAGATATCTCAGCATCGTTGCAGATTTATTTCGCATAATACCCTGTCGTAAAAATTTTAGTAGGCAGAAAAAGTAAACAGAGACGGATAATCTTCGGAACATCCGCAAGTGTTCTTGTCGTGAAGAAGAAGGGTATTTTAAGTGGAACCAGTTAATCTTCAGAGTTGAACAACGGATGACGTAAATCACATTGAGCAGTGGTGCGACAAACTTTCTAAACCCTAGCAACAAAGAACAAGCAAGTTTTCATAAAAGTCTGGCCACAGTTTATAAAGTAACAATCCTCCTAGTGAGAACGCTGACTCTTGTGTAAATGGCTAATGTAGTCGTCTCAATTCTAGTTTCTAATGACAGTTTCCTTCAAAAATTCTATTCTGTGCAACTGAAGAAACTGCGCATTGGTAAAAACCAATGCGAGCTGCTTTACCGGAGTCGTTAATTTGCTAAGGAAGTGGGTACGATGTTCACTTAATCTTCCAATAACAAAGGCTGTTCAAACTGGTCTTGATGCCATTTAAGTGACCGGGACATTCTAGCGCATCTTAGCGCCAATACTCATAAATTCGCACAACCTTGCACGTATTTTTTTTCTGCAAAACTATTGCTTCAATGCAATTCATGAAATTCTAGAACACTCCTTACCTTTTGGTTTCCCTCTAGTCGTGCACTTACCCTCTTCGCAGAATCTGAAGAGTACTGCTTTCGTCGGAATTTTGGCTTCTTCGGTTTACCCGCTTTACTATCGGTTTTTGCGTTGTCATACACATCCATCTAAAGAGTGTCACGAGAAATCAATGTGTATGCTTTGTGCATTGCATGCATTCGAAGTGTTTGTTCGTTGAGCTTACCGTATCACGAATTGACGGCACCAAGCCCACCAAGCTTTTTTTGTATGGATTAAGATTACAGAACGTAATAGCGGGAAATTCCAAGTGATCGAACTTTATCTGAAGAACAGTTCTGCACTGCTATTTTAGTTTTTTGCCATATGGTAACTTGTTAGCGATATCAACTCACCGATATGCTCGTAATTTTGTCGTGTTTTTTATATTTCATGATAAGTGTTCCAGCTTGATAGAGAAACAGTGTGAGAAAGAATGCCATCAGACTCATCCAAAATAGTCGACCGATGTCGTTTTGAGCAATAAGTATTCGTTTCGCTCCATGTGCTGTAGTTTTATCGGCAAAATCTTTAAATTTGTCCTTTACAGGCTTGTCATCATCAAAATTCGCTGGCAGTACTGTGTCAGGTTTCGAAAATGCGAACTGATCGTAGTTAGGCTGACGTTGACGTAATTCATTGCTCATTCTTGTCCATCAGAATTAAAGTTGAAGAAATCCTCGTGACCGTTGAAATAACTACAATATGATTACTTTACCATTAATGGTATCGTTATTAAAGTATCTATTTAAACATAGCAACAATAAGAAAGAGCCGACAATATTTATCCAATCACATGCGTACTTCCATGAATAAACCGGATTGTCCGGAAACAGCGAGGGCCACAAACTTGAATTCACAACGACCAGTGCTAGCGGCCATATTGGCCGAACCCTCTCACTGTGGAAACACAAGTAAACAAAACTTATTTAGTTGTGCACTGCATTCGCCAGGTAATTATGCCATATACAAGATGTTCTGTTCTTGCATTCTTGCATAGGAATTTTTTCGGTGAACCATACGAGGCTAATAGAGATTCTTCAACTAACTTGGATATCAGCACATTCACATCGCTGTGAACAAAACGTTGCCCACACAAGCTGTTCTATATACATGCATATATATATATCCATGGATCTTCCTCATATGATGAAGGATATCGAGCCGGTTAGTTTCGAGGCTACGTGGCGCGTCCCCAGGTGGCGGACAGGGGGTTAATCGCATACCAAAAGCGGCCTTTGCTTCCCTGAGACGCAGGTGGAACCAAGGGATGGACACCCTGTTTTTGCTGCGCTGATTTAGCCCATACTTTCTTTATTTGCGAGGCGTATTCATGCATGCATGTGTGGATACGTTCTTGCTTATGCGGATTGTACTCTACGAGTCAATTCGGCCAAAAGCCTGCAATCAAGTGGCTGGGAAGTACATGGGAAGCAGTTAGGAGTCGCCCCCAACAAATAAGCTCCATGTCCACTCTGGGAGAGCCTGGCAAGCTACCTGTGATTATACCTAGCCCACACGTTCAGAGCTCAGCAAGCTATACGTCGGTATCAAAAACGTTAAACACAGTAAAAAAAAAAGCGGGCCTCACTCCCTTGACCCTGAAGGAGTTCCCATTTTCGCAGCGTTGAGTAGGACGAGTGCGGAGAGGCTGCTCTCAGGGTCAATGGAAGCTGCCTGGATTTCGAAGAACTATGGTGACAATCTGTAGCTAGAATGCACGTACACTTGCATCCGAGTCCTAGATAGAAAACTTGCTCATACAAGCAAGAAGTACGACGTCATCGGCCTGGCCGTGACGAGAAGACGCCAGCCTTTCAACGCCGTCTTTGACACCGGAGAAGAACTGTACCTGGGAATATGCGACAGCAGAGTAGACGGCGTGGGCGTTCTCGTCGACGCGAGTTTGTCCATGAACATCGATTTATCCGAACAACTTAAGACCCAGAGCGGACGTTCACGATTAAGAAGACGTGGACCAATTCCGGTTTTGACAATCTTCGTCGTTTACGCTCCGACATCAAACTGTGACGAAGTCGAAGCGTTCTACATGGATTTGGAGAAGTTCTACAGAAAAGACCATACATTCTTTAAATTCATCACAGAAAAATTTAAGGGTAGGATTTGACCCAGGAGAACGTCTGAAGATCGTCACATTAGGACACACGGATTAGAATGGGACGAACAGGGTGAGCGGCTTTATGAGTTTATCATGGCGACCAAGACAATCCATGGTAACTCGCAATTCCAGAGGCCCCACTTCCAGCGCAGGACGTGGGAGTCTTCTAATAGAGTGTATCATAACGAAATAGACCACATCGTAGTAAATAGGTCTTCCTTAACCGACGTCAATGTTGTCTCAAAATTTTACACGGGATCAGACCACCGTTTCCTTCGTGCAAGATCCTATTTCTCGCGGAAAGGGGAAAAAGCCTCTAAATTCAAAAACCGAAGTCCTAGAACCACCGTAAGCTGACATTTATTCAATTCATTAGTCGGCTGTTAGAAAGATACCGTTGTCGATAACATCGACCAAGAATATGATCGACTCATTCAACATCTTCACGTTAGCACTATGAAAGCTTAGAGTTCGAAAGCCACCAAGAGACGTCTGTCTCCAGAAACACTCGAGCTGATACGCCAGCGTGGAGTCGCATGAGCTGCAGGCCAACGCGAACTAACCCCCGAACTTGCAAAACAATACAGACAGGCGATAAAAGAAAATCTTGAAAAGAGAAGAGCAGCAGTAATGGCCGAAGCTGCAGTGGCTGGGAAAAGCATTCGCAAAGCCCACTGAAGCTTCGCCAACTACATGACCAAAACGATTGCTGTCCGGCGCCCAGACGGAGCAGTTAAAGCGTCCCGAAAGGCAATGGAGAAAATCATTCACGAATGCTACTCGGACCTTTTTGATAGCCACGTCCACCTTCCGTCATATGAAATAAAGGACGATGGATATGTTGTACCACCGGTTCGCCTTTCCGAAATCCGACATGCAATTTCGTCGGTGAAGAGTCAAACAGCACCAAGTGCGGACAAGATAGAAGCAGAACACCTAAAAAACCTTCCGCGTGTCCTCATAAACACACAGACTAAGCTCTTCACACGTTACCTGTCTGAATGCAAGGTCTCTAGCAGCAAGACCGTGTTATTGTTTAAGAAGAGTCGCTTACACGATATCAGCAACTATCGCCCAATTTGCTTACTGTCTGTCGCTTACAAACAATTCACTCCAGTCATCCTAAACAGGATTGAAAGAACGCTAGACGATGGAGAACCATGTGAGCAAGCAAAGTTTCGAAAACGATCTAGTACGACGGACCATATCCATACGATAACAAGATAACGATACTCATTGAAGTATCGCGAGAGTACAAAAGACCACTCCGTCTCACTTTCATCGGTTTACAGAAGGCCTTTGATTCAGTTGATATAGAAGTAGTCGTGGAAGCCCTTGGTAGTCAAGGAGTCCCTACTCAGTACACAAAGATTCTTCATGAGCTGTACAAAAATTTCACAACCAAGATATCACCATTCTACAACGATATTAACATTGACGTCAAAAGACGAGTTAGGTAAGGCGATAACATCTCGCCAAAAGTATTTACCGCCACCCTCCAGAACGTCATGCGAACATTGGAATGGGATAATATGGGAGTGAAAATCAACGGTTCAGCAGTTACACCATCTTCGCTTTGGTGATGACATCGTCCTTATAACACCAAACATTAACCAGGTGGAGCGTATGCTTGATGACTTTGATAAAACCTGTGGAAAGATTGGTCTTTGACAAAATCTCACAAAAACGATGTTCATGAAGAACAAATTGGTCTCGCATGCCCCATTCGCGTTCAAGGAACGAATATCTTCGAATGCTCCAGTTATATCTATCTGGGTCGGGAAATCAACATGATGAACGACCTAGCTCCACAGCTGAGCAGAAGAAAATGAGCGGCTGGGAAAGCTTCCAAGAGCTTCGAGGATGTAGTAAAGAATACAAAGAACACCCGACTCCGTGCCTACCTTTTCGACTCAACGGTACTTTCTGCTCTAACCTATGGGCCAGAAACCTGGTCGCTGCGTAAGCAGAATGAATGGTCACTCAGCGTTATCTAACGCGCCGTCGAAAGGACGATGCTATGAGTATCCCGTTCCACACAAGTAAGGAATGGGATCCGAAACTCCGATCAACATTAGTGTTTAAAAATCAAGGATGCCGTTCTGTTCGCCATACAGTCGAGAATAAGGTGGGCCGGACACGTAATGCATATGAATGACAACCGGTGGACATGAGCCGTTAGTGACTGGATTTCTCGGGATGTTGAATGCGGTGCAGGAAGACCATCGACTCAATGGTCAGAGTTCTTCACGAAAAGCCTGAAAGGAAGATATGATGCTCGACGTGTTCCTAGAGCGAGCAAAACATACTGGGCTACTCTTGCACACGACAGAGGAAAATGGAAGATTTACTGGCGCCCGCTCGAGTCACTCGACGATCAACGGGAGTACAGGTGATACAGGTGATACAGATGATATATATATCTATATATGTATACATATAGATATGTCATGTGTACGTACATATGTATATTGGACGACATACAAATATATAAGTATGTATCTGTGTATAAATACTTATTTACACGTATATTTGTGTTTACTTGAAATTTATTAACTTTGAAAAACAAAATTTTAGATAGAATAAAGTGAGATTTGAATGCTGTTCAATGTCACCTATACATAGTGTTATCTTTTTCCTTTTCACCAGCCGCAAAAACATGTTGAATTAAATGGCTAAGTTAAGTTATTTGTTTATATTTGTTTCGATGATTAAAAGGCACACTACATTTGGAGTCAGAGCTTGTAGCCCGCAAAAGAAGTAGAATGAACGCCAGGTGTGAAGGTGCCGAATGAATGGACTTTGTCTGCGCTCCTTGCTCTCTGTTGCATTCCATTACCGTACCACATTCACTCTGCTAGCGCGCCCGAGGTGAAAGCGACAATACGACGGCTAGAGATCACTGACTGATAAAACAGGAAAACACGAACAGAAATCTTGATATTGTCGCAGGTAACGGCCTAGACAACTGACCATCATTAAAGTCAGAAAACTATTGATGTGTTGCCAATGATCCGACAAATTGCTATCGCAAGCAGACGAATTCAAGAGCAGCAGCTGTGCCTCTTGTGCAGTGAATCATAGGCTTCGTGAACTGATAAATGATCCAAAATGCGCTAAATTTAATTATAGCACATGATAATCTACCGCACTGAAAAAATTCGAAAACACCTATGTACTTGCACATAAACATATACATATAGACACATGCACATGCAGATATATACACACATAACTGAAAAGACCGACTTTATAAACTTTGGCACAAATAGTCAATATATCTACACATACGTTCACTCACTCCCACTTCCAGTGGTACTCCCACTCACAGTAGCACAGCTCTGAAGGAGACGAAACCGCCGAAACATCAGCCATCGAACAAGAACAAGAACAACAACAATAGCAACGGCAACTTATACCAACCTCGCATTGGCTCAACAAGGGCCGTTCATAAGAACATACATACATCCGTATATACACAGTGAGGTTTAGACAACTTTGATGAATTTTAGTATCCGTTATAGTTCGATGAGAAGGATTAGCATTAGTTAATTGTAAAGGGACCAAATTAGCAAAGCAAAATAGGAAGCAAGGAAGAAAGATAGAGGAAAAAAAAACGCTAGAGAATGAAAGTAACAGGATTGAAATAAAGATTTCCTGGATAAAACTAGCAATTATTTCAAACATGGCGAAGCTTAGATCAAAAACAAGGTTCACAGCCAGTAATGCATGGATAATGAATCAGACAACCGGAGGTTGTTGTGCTTTAACAGTGAACACGGAAGGCGTGTCACCTCGAAATGTGGGCATTTCATTAAATTTCAATGAACCAACAACATTCAGATTAGATTCTCAACTAACTCAAATCTGCCACACGACAGTGATTTTAAACAGATGAAAAGAAAGTCGGTTCTCCCATTTATCAAAGAATTATACAGTTCTGGTGCAGCAAAATCTGGCAATACACGCGTTGCAGCGTGTATCATCTCCACTCACTAGCATTTTAATGTTCCCTACCGTCCTCGTCCAACCCACGTGGAAATTTCCTAGCTCAACTCTTTCTAACACTGCAAGTAGAACCAACTCGAAAAGCAATCTATGACATTCATGAAGAAGATGAAGACTAGCAGCCGAAACAACACGCAAAATGTTCGAAAACGTTGTTCATGTGTATGTATATGTATATGTATATGCATATGTATGTGTATGTTTACGTATGTATGTATGTACGTATGTATGTACGCATGTATGTATGTAAGTATGTATCTATGTATGCATGTATGTATGCATGTATGTGAATATGTATACGTACTCACATACACATGTGCATGTACGTACATATATATAAGTATGCATATATGTACATGCACATGTATATATACATATATATAAAGACCTACCGATATATCGAATCCTCCCAGACAAGTCTGCTACCAGTTTGCCGACCCCGAAGAGATGGAAGGCTTGGTGGGCCAAGGGGGCGGGAATCGATTCTACGTGTGTGCAATAGGGCGCTTCCAACCACTGCGCCACACGCACCCTTATATATATATATATATATATATATATATATGAATATTTACTCGTTTTCTCAAATCTTTCTTTCACCAATTTGGGTTGAATTTTGATGTGATGCATGAAGTTTGTCGCCCCAGCAGAGTCGCGTAATCTGAGATCAAGTTCAAGATTTTTAACCGGAAGGCCATTCAACAGTAGATGTGTCCCACATTCATCATAACCAGGTGCTTGTTGCAAAGACAACAAAATTTATTGATCTCGGAAGATCGAATACTCCTAGTGTTCCTCGAGCGAGCTACTTTTACTGTATAACGGCGAACGAACGAAAAGGACTGCTAAGTTACTCCCACGACCGACTTTCTATTAACCTCGGCATTGATCAAGTGATTTTCTTCGTATTTTTGTTGAGCAAACGCGAGGTGTTATTATTCTTTGTTCACGATTAAGCTGACGTTTCGGCGGATTTCGCCTTCTTCAGAGCCGCTTCCTATGGGGTTTCCACTAAGTATACTTATAAGTATACTTATATAAGTAACACGTCGCGTTTGCTCAACAAAAATACGAAGAAAATCACTGCTAAGTTATTCGACAATGAGCAGGACTGCAAGTCATGTGTCTGGTTTTAATGCATGTAATTGTTGTATGCAGCATTTGTTTGTTATACATTAAACTTTGGGAGGTAACTTAACAAAAGTTTAAAACGCGCAGGTGAAGTTGTTTGCATGTTTAACAGTGGATCGATCTAGACAAAGAAGGATCCCAGTGCATTGAAGTCTATTTATGATTTCATATTCAGTTCGGGTTATCTAAAGTCAAGAAAATAGTTCAATTTTTTGCGTAGAAATTGATAGTTCGACAGCTCTCAAATAGAATCATAAACGACAATTGAAGGCTGTCTCTTGCCCAGAAAAGGCTGTCGATTAGTCGCGTCTCCTAATTTAGTTCAATAGTTTATAATTCTCTCAAGTTAAAGTATATCCAATAGCACTAGGGCTATGATTAGAGCTGCAAAAAAGACACCTCGTATTAAAAATAATAAATTATTTGCGTAGTAATAAGTTGGCGCAATAATTTACAACGATTAACAATTGGTTTCTCACTCCATTTCACGCACTGATGAAAGCTTAACTGTGGACGATCACAGCACCGACGACAAACTCGTGCATGAACAAACAAGCATGCACATATCGATGTGCATATGTATGTACATATAAAGCTTAAAAAAACCTCTCGGCGTTGATCTATCGCTGAGGGATGCTCCATGCATTCCATTTGACTTCATTGAATATTGCATACGTGGACTTTGCAATGACTGGCGGCAGCCCTACCAATATATCGAGCCACTGCTGCTATCCTCTCAGACAAGTCTGGTGCCAGTTTCCCGAACACGGTAGGATGAAGAGCTAAGTGAGCCGCGTGCAAAGCGATCCTTGCAGAGCCTCTTACCACTGCGCTACATATGTATATATATATATATATAAGCGTATGTATATACATGTAGATATAATTATCCTCATGTATATGCACATATACACATATATATACGTAAAAGCAAGTGAACATATGTAAAATCCAAATATAAGGAGACTTTTCCTGAAACGCGTATGACCTTAGACCCGCAATTGCAGTGAGTTCCGAAAAATTACTAGGTACTGCTGACTTTTTTTGCTTAGAAGAAGGAGCACAAGAATGACACCGAAAATATCTGTGTACCGATTTGTCCTTTTCTCATTGATATCTTCGGAACCAACTCATTATGATCACAGCAAATTCTTGTGCAAAGTTAATTTGTTGAAAGGCATAAACTTTAATACATGAAATAAACTGAGAACTGTAAAGCAACGAGAAAGAACTAATCATAAACGAGAATTTAAGAAAGACATCTATAATAGTGCTGGTCTCTGGATCTTGAATTTTGTTTTTTCGTGAGATGAAGCGACGCTAGATAGAGAAGGAAAAAAACGTGTTTTTCAAAGTTATGCCGAAATACACCATCTCATAAAAGTTCAACGCATTGTAAGCTCCCTTCCTCAAATTTGAGTCACACGACACGACTGAAGTGGTGACAGAGCACAACTTCGTCGAAGCGGGAGAATGCACAGTTGCAAAGCCTAATCCATGAGCGGTTTGTAGTCTTAGATGTAAATGTATACAAAGCAGTGAACAGCAGGCTGTAACATGGAATAAAGGATACAGGATAAAACTCTTGGCGTTGATCAATCCTTGAGAGATACGAAATGCATTTAACCTCATTAAGCATCCTTAGGAGGTAATTGAGTGCATAACTAACCTATGTAATGGCTCCTGGTTGCCTAACAATGCATGAGGTTAGTACTGATATCCTCACAAACTGGTTTGCTACCGATTCGCCGACCCTGAAGGGAAGGAAGGCTTGGTGAGCTTGGAGCGCAGGATCGATCCACGTATACTGCAGAGCACGTCTAACCACCGCGCTACGAAAGCTCCTCTGCATTTGTATCCTAGAGTATTCAAAAATTTTCCTACATAGGTAGGACAATATCAAGGAAAAACTTTTGATTGTAGTAGGATTGAGGGTGATTAGAAAACAAAATGTCCATCCTCTGAATGCAGCTAGTGTAAAAATGACGAATTAACAGCACGCAATTATTTGCTAGCGGCAACTCTTCATTGCAGGAAACGAATGTTATCAGGCACTCGTTCACGTAGTGGAATCTACTAACGAAAAACCCTATCGTCGTCGGTCGCCGTCGTTTCCTTGAGCGCAATGAATTTTTGGGAAAAATCTTCTTTTTATCGTTTAACACGCTCGAAGCCAAAACAGATTTTGAAGAACTGGGAATATCAACGAATTTGTATCACTGTGGTTAGACCGAAAACGCATTCTGAAATGTCCAGTCGATTGTATAACATTGGACAATAGGAAGGCGAGAAAACTACTTAGCTTGATTCCTTAAAAAAAGTACGACAATTTTGAAGATCTATTTATCCTGATCTGTTCGTTAACGTCAGCAGTGCTTTCTTCGCTTTTCTAATTATTAATGACCGCTATAAAAATTTGTTGAATATGCAGGTTATACGGAAAACCGAGCAAATGCTTGAAAGTTTGGTCAGGGTACATAATTAGGCCCACGTTTTTAAACAGTTAAGAGCGAAATATATTAAAAAGGAGGTTCAGAAAAACAAGATACCGAGAAGAGAACTAATTGTAGCATAAGAAGTACAACTAAGAGTTTCGAATACCTTTCTCAAAGCCACGTACGATCCTCACTAATAAAACAAGGCAAACTCAGCAATATAGCGTATCAGAAATGATTTTTAGCGATGAGAAAAATAGCCGCCTTGCGGAAACATCAGAACAGTTGCGGAGCTGTGGGTGTGATGGAAATGATGAGAGGAGGTCGGAAAGTTCCAATACACAATGAGAATCAACTCACGAACAGCCGAGTAACCACCACTCCGCGCACATTTACAGAAAGGCAGTAAAACGGAAGACGAGAAAAAACGCTCCCCTCAAATTCGTTGACGCTCAATTGAACTCATTATGTGAACACTAGTGAAGGAAACTGGAAGAAAAGCTCTCGCTGAATAACGGTCCTAATCAGATTGGTCTCGATAGTGAATACTCGGCCAAAATTCGCCTAAGTGAAATCACGTTATAGAGCGTAGAACCGTAAAGCGTTGACTAGTCTTTAGAAGTGCATCTTGCTTCCAACTCCATTCGTAGCAATGTAGAGAGATGAAGTGCATATTTCGTCTATACAGTCTCCTACAGTGTTCTACCGATATATCCACTCAGAATTTTTGCCCTTCCAGACGAGTGTGATTTCATTTCATCACTTAGCGCCGAAGTGTTTCATTTTCTCGAGGTGGGGATCGAGTCGAAGCGAACGTGTCTGTTCTAGGGCATCGCTAATCGCTGTGCGACCCGCACCGTCAGATTCAGTGTTGTAATAAACAGTGCTTGGATAAGTTAAAACTGTGTCGTGGTAAAACAGTTTCTCATCCATTTTGCACACAGTCCGAAAAAATTGTGTCGAATCTTCTTTCTCTGCTTCACTCTGATTTTTTGTGCTTTTTCGAAACAATTTAGAAAATGCGTAGCTTTTTAAATAATATGAATGGGTCAAAACACCGACGACTTTCTCTGAACCTCGGCATAAATAGTCGATATATTAATTTATAAAGTCATATAAATAAATATGGATAAAATCCTTCTAATCTCTCCTTCCACACCACTGATAATATTTTTAATCCGTTTCACCTTTATAATTTCACCGTTGACGTCCGCCAGTTCCGATAACTTTGATATTCCGACGCAGTCACGTGCAGAATAGAAATACATTAAGGGCATAAAATGTCAGGCGAAAAATCACAGAGAAAAGGGCAAAACCGAAAAAGAAACAATCCGAAAAGTGTACGAAGAAGTGCCACAGAGGCACACCATGTGTAATTTATGGACGGACGTACGAAATGTACACAAAATGCTATGATATAGCCGAAGAATTTTGTTATAAAGAGTGAAGTGGGTGGGCAACGTGAGGCGTCCACCGCTCATTAACTCATAACGTCTGACGATGACTTCTCGACCACAAGCAGCGATATCGCTGATCACTGAAGTGCTTAAGGTGTTGAAAAACATAAAGTTTTATAGGTCAGGGAGCACAACCTACCCAGGCCCTGGCTTTCTCCGTCCTGAACCCGCCAAGCCTTTCATTACTCCGACGTCTGGGAGTTGGTACCAGACTTGTCTGAAATCAGCTCAATCCCTCCATTACACGTGGCAAGCACGGCTATCCTGTGAGTCTAGGGAGAATCGACTCTACCAGCATTCGGCCACATTCTTGTCGAATATAGAAATATTCTGAAGCAGCAACTTAATCCATAAGCAAAGAAGAGAAGTTTGAAGACATCGTTAGGTGGTCGATTCAGTGAAATGAGCCAAATCCAAGAAACTCTAGGATTTGCGCAGTGAAGATAATAACACAATAGATCTGTTGAGAATTGTCTCTATCGCCTTAGTAGTAAATGCAGTCTTCATAGAGCTTTATCGTGTATCCTTTTAATTCCTGACATGCTTAGGGGTGAGTGCTCCAAAAGTTGACAACAAAATTTAAATGTTCAGGAATTTAAGGCGCGTGAACTGCACGCACAAGCAATGCACTGGGGAGCACCTGCATGTCATACTAGGCGAAATAGTACTTGTTCATTCACACTCGTGTTCGCCTCGATAGGAAAATGTGGAAGAAATGTGTGTCATAAGCTCTAGAAAAAGAGATTTTCACCATTCTGAAATAAAACAACTTATAGCCTGCAATCATCTGTGAATTAAGTGGTTTGAATATAACGCGAGATATATTGGCTTTGAATTTGAAAGCAGCCATGGTTTCCTATCAAATGTGTTGTACCTACTGCATCTCGGGTGTTATATGTTAAAATTCAAGCAGCTCTAAAGACTGACTTTCTGTAAACCTCGGCATAGATGGTTGATATATTTATTTATATGGTCTTATAAACTGATCTTCTTATGCTGACGCGAGGTTGGTACAGATCTTCGTTGTCGTTGTTGTTGTTGTTGCTGTTGTTCTTGTTGGTCGATGGCTGACGTTTCGGCGACTACGCCTTCCTCAGAGCCATGATATTACATATGGGACTCGCATCGACAACAACATCAAGAACAACGACAACGACAACGCCAACGAAGACCTGTACCAGCCTCGCGTCAGCTTAAGAAGATCGGTTTATAAGATCATATAAATGAATATATCAAGAACTCCTTGTTGGAACGGTTAACGTCGGACATTACACCTATTGAAATACACAAAACCGCCCAGTGGTGGCTATAAACACAAAAATAATGCCACTGTAAAGTTAGAACACTTAGTGAATGCGAGCATATCGGAATGAAGAAAAAGTTGTTGACAATTCATAAACGATGACTGCGAAAAGAATGTGTAAACAAACATAAACAGATGAACCTACGAAAAAGAATTTTTTAATAAACCAATTTTGGCATCGCAGGCAACTTTCAGTAAGGGGATCATAAAAATAAGTATGACTTCCACCGTCACAATGACGAAGACTTTGATGACAACATCAACAACGTCCACTTTCATCAACTAACTGAAAGCAATTTCCCAATTACTTAAAACGACTTGCAAAATGGGAATACGGAGAGAACTGAGCCAATTTGTTCTTGGTCAGTTAAAATTTTCAAATGGCACTCTCTTAAGGTGTCTTCAAACATTTACGCTAAGAAAATCTACACTACGGCTGACTCAGTCAATATCATATTTCAAGACGTTTCGATGAAAACACCTATGGTGCAAACCAATGAGTATAGGGCGTTGACTGTTTAAAAAATTTCTTTTGCTTCTTCTATGAGTAAAAGATACGTGAAAATACCGGGAGCCATGCGGTGTACCACTAAGAATAAAAAAACCAACTAGATACTATTAACGACATTCCATACAAAGTTGGAAAGAATAAAGCTTAAAACTTTAGTTGTTCCACAGGTGTTTTTATATACCTTTTTGGAATGGCAACACAGAGGTGTAGTATGGTTTAAAATGCAATAAGGGATAGAATATCACCAGTGTGTTCTCGGAAAGCTGTATAATATATGTGCTCAATGAACGCACATCCGTCCATCAGTCTCAGAAACTTCCAGAATAACCCCAAAATCTGATGACTACTGTTTGCGGTTTGAGTTAAAAGAAGCCTAATTGAAACCCGCTGCAGGAAAAACGTTAAAAAAACAGGTTTTTCCTCAAAAAATACTGCTCACCTTCGCTATTGCGACTGGATGAGAATCGTAATATTGTGCTGTTTCAAAAGTGGTAGTGGGTTTTGGCTCGAGGGTTTACACAAACATTTAATAATATTTAATAATATAATAACATCATAATAATAATTATGATTTAATATCTAATATTAATGCATTTTGCAACCAATATCCATTGCGCATCATTAATGCCCACCATTTCAAGCTTATTTCTTGTTAACTAATTTTTGCGTATAAGTTTTATTAAAGCAGATTTTGAGGTGAGTATGGACTTCTTGGGGCTAAGTTATTAAGACAAGGAAATCATATTGTTTTGCTCCATGAGTTTAAAACTAGCCGTAATGCCGTGGGAGCAAGTCAAAATTTCATCGAAGCAAGAGATCAGGAAAGGGTTTCCGAATGAACAATGCTCAGAAAGCTTAAAAAATTGTCGATGATCAGAATATGATAAAGCTGAACATTGAAGAACTAAAAGAGTTGCAGAAAAAAACCACTTTCAATCAATAAATATTTGTCCATCATTTGAAAGAGACTGGAGAGATGCAAAAGCAAGATAAATAGGAATTGAACTAGCAGCATGAAAAGAGATGGGCGTTATGATATGTGCATTGAGCTTCTTCTAAGCTTATGAGCACTTCCCAGAAACTAATTTGCTGCAGAAGAAGGCTATAGCGACCTATTGTTAGTCTGAGACAGATATGAAGGACCACAGTTTTTTAAATTTTGTTATAACGACGAATGCAGTGAAGTAATAGAGCAAAACCGGAGAAATTCATCAATTGTTGTAACATATAGATTCAGGGGAACTCTAACCGTTTAGAGTGAAAACGTTCGACAACGGATTGCCTAGCTGCAAAGGTTGGATGAATTTAATTACGAAACTCTGGCTCATCCAGAATCATACCTACCTGACCTTTAGCCAATTTGTTCGAAAATTGCGTCCATTGTTAGATTAGAAGAGAAGTCTATTCACCTAATGATTTATCTCATTATCTTTTTTATGCGCACTATTCGATTTCGAATTACGTTTTATAGCTGTGTTTCATCCCTGGAAGGGAAGCTGATTAGCTCGATCTTTGTACGGAATTTCAGCTAAAGGTAAACCAATACCAGGAATTACCTTCGTCAAGTTAGTAAGCTCATCATAAGGTGTCAAACTTCATTATCATTTCACAAGAACTATAGACAGTCTGTGTTGCCGGTTTCACAACAGTCCCGCCCGAACCTGTCCGATCTTTACCGCAAAAAACCTTGTTAAACCAACAAGGTACCAGCGAGATGGGAAATATCCTAGCAATTGTAGTATTCTTGGTGATAATGGACAATTCATGTGCTCAACCACAAGCGTGCCTTCAACTCAGCGCCTACCGTGCGTTTTGGAATGAATATTACCAAAAGGAATGCAAACTGAGGAATAGTAGACACTTTCTGTTTTGTTTTTAATACTCCAAATTTTTTTATAATACCAAAGAAATTAGGAATATTCTTACCTTAAAAAATCTTATGGCAATAAAAGTGTACGAGAAGTGTATTGCTCCCTCTACGCATTTACACGTACACACACATTCAGGCGCCATCACCAGTAATCATAAGCCACGAAGTTACCTGAGAAAACATTAAGGATTTACTACGCAAAAATTAGCAGAAGTGTTCGCTGTTACTATGAACAACAGGAAGCACGGCCATGCGCTCATTCACAAGAGATGGATCATCTATCTGATGAACTCTATCTGTTCACGAACGAAGATCAAGCTGTTTGGGTGGCAAACTATCAGTATTGCTTTAGAAAAAAACTTTTTGAATGGTGTGATGTGCGGATAGGGAGCAGTGTGAGAGCTATGCTCTTTACCATGCTGACATTCTCCACGTCTTCTAAATGTGACGCAGAAAAAAAACCACCTCAACTCAAACCTAATCCGTACCTTCGCCACGTTTCTCGGTAATTCTTGTAGAACTGTTATAGAATATATGCCCTTTTGGGAACTTCCGTCAGAAGACCACACGAGTGTCTACGAAAATCAGTTTCGTCGATTGTGCTGCGAGGAAAAAACGTCTAAGGCATGTTCAATTTTCCATTCTCTCCGATAAGGCTCGAATATTCATTGTTTTGACAATTTGTCAAAACTCGGAGATGTTTGGTTGAAAAATGGCAATGAAGACTTCAGCCATTTGTTTCTTATCTCAACCACTTGTTTATCTTAAACCCTAACTTAAGCAGTTGGCCCGCTCATAGCCGCCGGAGTTCAAAACGAAAAGCGTTACCTTTCAAAGCAGTGTAAGCTTAAGTAATGAGTCAACATGGCAGAGTGAAAACAGTGCTTGTCTAGTAGCTTTCAAAAACGAGTAAATGAAAGCACTGCTAGGTAACAGATGAAACATTGGCCTTGATAAGAGTGATAATAAAACGTATAGTTTGCGAAGTGTGTGATGTAAAGCGCCCTCAAAATCGTTCGAAAGGTAGACAGATAGAGAAGTGTTGCTACAAAAGATAATCGAATAACGAAAACAACGAGTACAGGGCAAAATAAGGAGTGTCATAAAAATAAGCGAAGAAAAAGGCCAACCGTGAAGAAATTACTCGGCATGGGATTAGATGGAAACCGTGGACTGTTGTCGCCACTTTGATGAAAATCTGCTGAACTCCATTCACACATTATCGTTTATCGGTGGATTTTAACTCGTTACACTTCATTTTGACGAGGATACATAAATTATCGGTGTCACATTTAATCAGCCGATAATTATCGAATAACCAGAACAGACATCAGTAAAGCCTGCATTCACCTCTATGACGGGGTAGATCTGTGAAGTACATATTACTCAACCGAGTAGCACGAAGAACACCACGTTCTTCGAGACACCTTATTTTCACTATCGTTTTTCGCACATTTACAGTGTGAGAGAAAAATATCGCTTAAGCCCACATTGCACTTGCTGTCATGTGGCACTCTTGACTTTTTTTTACAGAGCACGAGTGTGGGAAGAACAATGAAATTCTTATCCATATAGCCAATTTTCCTTTTCTCAGTGTATACGTTCAGAACCAGCTGATTTTCCAGAATGTTCTTAAATGATACGTCAAGAAGATCAGGAGCTGCCTGAAGTGATTGGCATTGTTTGAATAAAAATGCTCGCGAAAAGATCGTGTAATGAATTCGATGTCAGGCATAACCTTTCGTGGTCCACATATAGCAGGCATTGTAGTTTCATGAGAGGGCACAATACCGTGAAGAGCTACATACACGGATTTAACATGGAAATAAATGGTTGCTTGGAAAAATTGGAGCTAAATCTCTAGGCTAGAAGAAAAGACGTGCTAAAGAAGAAAACCTGATGACACCTCCACGAGATTGGATAGAGTAACGGCTGGCTTGCCCCAACCTAGCAGTCTTGAACATCATGGGATTTACTTAATGACGACATCCCGAACTGCCTTCCAATCTACTTCTTTTTTAGCCATACCAAAAAAATCAAAACAGTGGTCCAAAATTATTCACACGCCTTTAGCTCTGTGTGCATAGGTCAGATCATCACTGGGGTTGGGGAGGGAGGGGTTGAAGCGATAAGTCAAATCTGTACGTTAGAGACAAGAAGTCCATTTTGCGCTTAAAACCCTCCAATAGCATTTCATGACTGCGTCACATAGCCTTGCAACTATTCGGGGTAAATTCTTTCCATTTACAAAACCCCATCGTCATGAAAGGGATGGATAAATTAAATATGTTTTTGTCCATAAATCTACATGAATGCAAGAAACCACCTTTGAATACAGTTTCTAATTCAGCAGCGTTATAATTAATAATAATGCAACAATAACCTAAGTAGCATAATTGGCAATATACTGACATATGATAGAACGATAAGAATATGTAATCAATAATATACGTTACTGGTGATGTGTGATATAATAGTGTAATAATATTGATGGAAATGTAATTCCACGGTACGAAGTAGTTGTAATTTGTAAATTGTTGCTCTCAAGTCTGACTTTCTATTAAATCAAGCATTGATCAATAATTTACTGCCAGACTAATCCGCAATCTACTCAGCCAAGCATTTTCTTAACTTCAAACGAAAAACTCAGGACCCAAATTTTTCTCGCATTAGAAGCATCCTGCTCAGACACTCACAGTTTTTTTCGAGTTTTCGCTTGTTCCTAATATTCATGGAGATAAACCACACTCACTTCACTAAAATTTGCATAACTTTCCATTTGTCTGTTTTTTAAAACATCAAAATTCTTCAATGGTGCTGAGATATTTGCAAAACTCCGGACCGCAGGTGACTGCGGTGGGGAACGAACGTGCTATTGTCCTTTACGAGGAGTAACGCGTTCACCACCACACCATGCTGGTCCTTCGTTTCGCCTGCCTCTTATGGATGGCACGTGATCGATAGAACTAGCTAAGAGACAGGCGAAACGAAGGACCCGCATGGTGTGGTGGTGGACGTGTTACTCCTCGTAAAGGACAATAGAACGTTCGTTCCTCACCGCAAACACCTGCAGTCCGGAGTTTTGCAAATATCTCAGCATCATTAAAGTTATATTTAGCAATATACCATGCCATTAAAAAAGAGTGGGCAGTAAATAATGGGTTGAAATCATCAAAATTCTATTATGGAATCCAATTCAAAGGCTAACGTCTTATTTAATTTCATTTTCATATTGTCTTGTTGCTAATTGCTTTGACTGTTAAACATCTATTTTTTCTAATGACTGTCTTTTTCCACTATAGAGGATTATCTAACCTGTCATAGATTATCCTTGATCGATCGGTCGACTAGCAGGAGAAATTTGAGCCGCCCTGAGGGAATCTTGCTCGCAACCGCCTACCCGTTTCCCAGTGGACGAGAACTGCCTTTAGTGTTGACCTGGAGACACAATAGCACAACTATCCTAGCATTTCAGAGAAAGCTTGATTCAGTGGCCACTGGACATTTCAGTGAGCGCCATACCCAACAGATCCTCAATCTGCAGGCGAGCCTGATCCACCCCAATAGATGACGGTTGAAAGGCAACGAAATGAATAGTAAAATTACTTAGGCATTCATGCTACATTAGATTCGCATATTTGAATACCCACCAAAACATCGGAAAATCTGGAAACTTCAAGCTGCGATATGGAAGCGAATGTGACGAAAAAAGGGGTGCTCACCATATACAAACAATTAATTTTCTGTTTTCATTTCATTCACATCTGATCGAACGCAATTCGTCGCCACTGCTGATTTCGAGTATTTTGGAAATCATTTATAACACCTCTACCATATTGCTTTTTGCTTTTTGCACAAGAATAACGTTTCGGTCATATCTTTCTGTCGGCACATTCCTCGCTATAACATTGGCTCGATTGAACGTCTCCATATATATGCTTATTTTAGCGTAAATTCAACAGACCTCACTATATTTGTCACCAACTTTCATCTTAGCAACTATCTACATGGAAGCTCTTCACTTCATATGACTACTTTCTTTCCTGTTTTTTCAAAGAATTCAATGTTACGTTGATAAAGAAGTAGAACTAGGGAAGACTATGAATTCGTTGACACCGTAGGAGTGTTCCTTACTGGTAGCCAAAAAACATAGTTGATTTCTCCGAACCTCCTTTCTGAAACTTTACTGAGCAGTCTTCCGGAAATGTGAAACTAATAAAACCTAGTATTACGAAGTCTGGAAGAGTTTTCCTTTTCTACAAATTTCTCTTTATCTAATTTGGGCATCCTCTCAAATTTGTTTACAAGTTTTTCCAGTAATGAAATTCTTTCGAGACTTGACTATCTTCGGTGCCTCACAATGTAATGGAACTAGTTAACCTTTTCTGTCGCAACTTTGTATCTCACCGACCTCCTTCAGCGAAGGCTGTCATGAGTAATGTGGGAAAGCGTGTGAAGGAAAAACGACTAATCCTAACCCGATTATAGATTGACGGGCAATTTTTAGTGAACTTTGCATTGATATTTAACTTGTTTTAAAAAAGACACTTAAAAGTACATAAAGCTAATAATGCGTAGAAGTTTCTAACAATTTCTCACAATTTGACGAGTTTTTTTTTGTCGAACAACTTTACAGTCTTGTTTACAGTCTTATTGATAGTTCGGTCAGACAATCCCAGGAATGGTTGCAGCCCTGGAAGGGTCAAAGGCACACATGCACTACACCAACCTCAGATCATCACGTGCAAACGAATGTTCTCAGTGGTGCCATCAAACTCATTTGCGTGTTTTGCTTGGGATTTCAAAAAGAGCTGCGTTCAACCAGTATTCAATGTGTCAGTGAGCAGAAAATTCCACAAATCCACAAGTTGCCGTCCAACTCGATAGTACTTACGGGCGACTAATGCAAGGCAACAAAACCAGTGGTAAAAGTACTTGATCCCATATTATATGTGGAAATGGATCATATACAACTAAGAAAATAATTTTATTTACTTTATTTATCTCTTAAATCTGCAAACAACGAGCATATGATAATCATCCGAATGGCGGTTAAAATGAGTTAGTTGAGCTGAGAATCTAGTCTGCACTGCTTAGAAAAACTGAAATGTCGTCTTAAAATCTTGCGACGAGGTTTCGAATTCGGTAGCAGGCCAAACAGAAGGATAAACTTGTGACAGAAACTTCAGGTTTAAAAATGATGTGACTCACAGCCGTGGGTATCTGAACATTGTGGAGATTTCCCACCTTAGTCTTCTTATGAGAATATTGGACGAAATAAATTCAGTTAACATCAATCAGATGTTACTACTCCTCGATGATTTCTTATGAGTTTTACCAATCTTTCCATCACGTACCATATCGCCGCTTCCCAAGCAAAACAAAAACTAAAAAATGAGGGGTTCCATCCATTATCAGCTACGCAGTCGCCTATTTTCGTTAGACGAGACGGCAAACGGATTCATTCACGAAATATTCGTTTGCGTGATAATTGTCTTTTTTGTATTTTTGCTAATTAGGTTGATGAGGAGGCGGGAGTTGTACACGCGTTTTGCCGCCTTTGTCGTATCGTCGTGATTTATACGTCGAGTATGGTTGAATCGAACGAAATCATTCAATTGTCTTTCAACGTGCCGCACGGCGTGTGGACCTCCTACTAAGTGGAAAAAAGAAAAACACGGAAACCTTCGTATCTTGTACGGCTGAAATGTTTCAAGTAGCCTAGAGAGTTCCTAAAAATCTCCCATGTTTTAGCAGCTTTTTACTGCAGTTCAGTGGCTACCACCTACCAGTTTTTAAACTTAGGATTTTGGTTTTTCAAACAGAAATTCCTACACAAATTTCTGTAACCTGTCGAGTTCGCGATATACAGAATTTTACCCTGAGTGTCGACTCAGAAGAGCTTAGTGATCCGACCACTGGAACTGAACTCTGGAGTCCTTACTAGTCAGAGTATTTAAATTTTGAGGTATTGCTATGTAGTACATTACATGCTTTACACTCAAAATTGTCCATAAAAAGGGAAACATTGAAATAGAACTAAAAATATTAGTGGGTGGGACTTCTTGAAATCAAGAATGCTGTTATAAACCAGAGCTTGCGTAATTTTGAGAAGACATATTAACAGTTTTCCAAAACAGTTTTCTTACCTAATCTTTGGTTCAATACATTTTCTGTAACTGGATCTACATTTTAACAATCAGCTGTTTTTTTCGCATGCTTAACATCATAGAGCTTACCATTTATATTTATGTGACATGGAAACTACTGTTGTGCTCAGTCGAAGATCGACTATTTTACCACGAAAATATTTAAGCTTATCGGTATGCTTATTGGTACCAGACTTGTCTGGGAGGATAGCAGCACTGGCTCGATAGATCGGTAGGCCACCGCGAGTCACTGTATGGTGATATTGATTAAAGGTCATACAATCACCTCTAACGATGCTTAATGAAGTCCAATGCATGACGCATCTCCTAGGGACTGATCAACGCTTAGGGCTTTATCCTTTTTTTATCAGGATGCGTGTTGGTTTTGAATCCACAGTATCCAAAATTTTTTAAATATTAAGTTATCAATATCAAATTTGGATATTTGCCAGTTATTGGATAAACGAACAGAAAATTTTTGACATTTTTCTTAATTGCTATCCTGCACATTCATGAATTCTACTTACATATCATATTGCGATTTGTGTGATTACTTAAAGAAGCGCTCTGCCGTTCGAATTGTAGCCGACGGGTTCATGGGACAATTAGTATAAAAAGGGAAATTCAGTAATGGTCTGCCGTTTTTATGAAGAGTACCAGAATGTAGTGTTTGATTTTCTTAATATTCTTTATGTATAAACTGTATTTATTTGTGCATATTTTTACACATTATACTGAGTGATATGCATTTCTGAGAAGCTGCAGCAGCTAATGATTCTCTTAGCGGGGTCCGTTCGATTCGATCGAGAATCAGCAGAAGGACAAGTGTTGCAAATGAAGCAGTCAAATTCACTAATCGACTGAAGCAATGGCAGTCATGTGACTAGGCCGAAAACATTTGCTCTTGGTGCAGAGCACCTTTCCTTTTAAACTGAATGATTCCTAGACTAATTATCAAGTGTCAACTAGTTCGTGAGATCTCCCTTGTTCTTTTGCAAAGTATTACTTGTTAAAATTATTTTATCTAACAACAGTCACGAATAACGACTCGAATGTCTCATATATCGACGGATGTCAGACTCAACTGTTAGAGTACTGCTACAGTATCACCGTGTGATCACCTCGTTTACGGTAGCGTCACCTAATCTGCAAACCAACACGGCTTCTTTCGCAAACACACAACGCCGCATACTTGTTCCTTGTGCAATTACAACTTATTACTTCTATGACGTCATCATACGACGTAACAAAGAACTCTCAGATGAGTCGGCAAATATAGTAAGGCAACTTTTGAACTCTGTCGACAAAGCCATCTGTCCTGTCCATGCTGCTATCTATTTAGTATTGATGAGAAATGAAGGCAAAATTTTCTCTGCAACACAATATTCATTGAAAATATTCGAAACACAACATAAAAATTTTAAAAAAGCACACAATATGTATGACACCTCATAAGTGATAACTAAAATGAGTACAAATTTGAATACAATTAGTGGTGTACTTCTGAACAAATCGAGGTGTTGATTGTTCACCGATTTTCTCCACCTTCCCTCTTGTCGTCATGAAAACACGGTCCTCATGCTAGATGTCGGTGGCGAATCGATAAGATTCCGTTTCCGCTACTTACAAAGGCAATTTAGCACCCAAAATATAATGAGCTCAGTTGTGGTGCGGACATACTAAGGTAAACCCGCTAAATTCAGAGGCGACATTATTTGAGCAATGTTGTGTAAAACACATACAAAAACAATTGTACATCAAAGTGACACCATACAAATCTAGTGTGTAACAGGCAAAAAAAATGCATAACTCGTACATAACCTTTTCAAAACGGCACTGGTGTGTACTCGTCAATTTCTCGAAACAATCGACAGTATTCGCTGAGAAGATTTGGCCATTGAGAAATCGCATGAAATCGACGTAATAACAAATTGCAAGCACTTCTGCATCAACTAGTACTAAGCCATATTTTCTATTTTGTTGCTTATAGTTACTTCATCAGCTTGTTCAGTGAAACTGTTGGTAGAGTTCAGTCGGAAACATGGCCGATGCTGCATGATGTGCGAGCGGATAGGGTGGAGGCGGACCGTAGGCTGGTGGACGAATCAGCGGCGAGCTCGACGGGAACTGTAGCTGCGCCTGAAAACATTTTATCTTTTTTGCTTGACTTTTTGGCAAACATCGACGTAGTGAATGAAAACTACGGTAAACGAATAGCCACCGAGTCGACGAACTAGTTGGGACACGGCGAGTCGTGTATGTTTTTTTCGTATCAAAGCTGAATGCAGATCCAGCTTATAGGGTTAGTCCGTTAACAGATTGATGGAACTCCTACCTCAATGTTTTCTCATTTAAAAATCAGTTGGCAAGCAGTTCAACAATTCTCGAGGTAGAAAATGAACCTGTTGGTGGAATCGAACTTATGAATATCTGGGCAGCATTTAAAGCTCATTGAACTATGTTATACGTTCCATGTTGGTCACCAACTCTCCAGCTAATTACAGTAGCGGTACGTTAAAAAAACACCTTTGATATTAAAGCACATATAAAAAAAACGAATCACAAACAAAAAAATTTAGCCAACTATGTCTTAGTGGAAGATTAACTGTAGGAAGATGAGCAGTTTCCACTATTTCGAAACGCTTTTAATCATTGAAAAAACTTTAAAATTAACGTTAGTGATATTCAAGAGAAATGGTAGCTGATACACGTAAACGAAGTGGCTTACCTCGCTTATATCGGGCTTCAAGTTCAAGAATGGATCAACTGGAGTGCCTGTGCTCGCGTGTCCCGAGTCACTGCTTTCATCCAATTCCGGTGTGAGGCAGTTTTTTTCGTGCGCCTAAATGAGGCCAATTTCACGATGATAGTGGGAAGCGTTTCACAAACGTCGCCTTATTCAGGCCGATCCGTTTTTATGTGATGGTTCATGAATGCAATTCACTACAACGCTAAGTGCTGTCTTTGTACCACACATAAAGGCACGTATACACCGGCTTTAAAAAGAAACCTGCTTTTCACGCTCCGATTATGAAATTTAAGTAATTTGAGAACTGATCGTGCAACTGTAATGCAGAAAAACGGCGATAAAATATGAATATGAGCCCATGCACCGGGTCATGGATAAGGTCAGTGTGCCTCGTCCGATCATCGTTAGTTATCTCCCCTACCTCGTTGTGCGCGAAATGCGTTAAGCCAGCGAATGCCAATAACATGTCATTATTGAGCGGATTTAAGATACTGATGAGCACTAGGTGAAGTATAAGGTGTGAAAATAAAAACTGTTGACACAGAATATATAGTATCTGATGAAGCAATGACAGTTCTAGAGTATTCAACTAACCTTCATGTGTTTTCTTAACGAACTCGGGTGGCTATAGACCTTCCGACATCCTTTAATCTAAAAAACAAATAAGGCCTACTGATCGAAAAAAGCAATACGAAGTGGTGGAAACAATAGGGAAAAAGAAAAAGGTGAAAGGAAGAAAAAGGTAGAATGAGCACGTTTAAAGTCATATTATGTTGTTTGTTACCTTGCATTCATAAGGTTTTTCCGATGTATGTACATGCATGTGTTTTTTGCGATCCGACGAATTGGCGAAGGTCTTGTCACAACCCGCATGTGGACATGGAAACGGCTTCTCTTCTGAATTCTAACACCATGTACCTGCAGATGATTTCCCAATCTACCAGTAATAGCAAACTACGATTGTCAACAGTTGATTTGGTAGACCTACTAAAATTCATCACTGCCACTAGTGCTTGTCGATTTTGTTTTGATTTTCATAAGATTTTACAAACAGGTTAGTGAAGGAAGCCCCTCCCAAGCAAGAAAACGTTTGGCGTATTATGAGATCAACAGTTTTCTTTGTTATTTGAATTCCTCCAACATGTAAAGACGATGAGGAGGTCACCATATTTTGCAAGCATTACTTATTTTTGTTCATTCACCACTGGCATTGTGGCACGTTTTTCTCGGCCAACCTAGATGTGCCAAAAGGACCACTTTTGTCGCCTATCTAATACAATTGTGCTCATACCCTACATTGAATAGACCGCGTCAAGTAATGCCAGAGGCATTCATTTATGGAACAACGTTTTTCGAGGTTATCTAAGTGCACGATCTGAACGATTTCTCGTTTTTCACTTTATTTTTGTTCTAATTTGGAACGTTACCACTATAGCTGATTTCTTCAAAATACCATAGACACAAAAGTAATCATTTGCATAGTTGAGTTATGGAAATGACACTAAAATCTGGATCTATGCCGGCAAGCGCAGATGGTACGAGTGACGAATTTGAATGTGATGATTCTTTGATGTGAAAATTTCAAAGACATTAGATATTCGAAATACGAATAAATAGACATACGTCCACATATATATATATATATATATATATGTATATATATATATATCATTTCAGCACTTTGAAGCACGAAGAGAAAAAGAATGCGAACGAAAAAAAATGCTGTATGACAGCGACAAGTTCGGTCTCTTCATCAGCTTTCGGCACCACCACAAGCACTTGATGTTCACGTAGGAAGACGTGGACATGATCAGCATAACATGGTGTTGTCCAGCTTGTATTCGTGCTGTGTAGTCGAATACAAATGGCTCCTCGTAATTGACATTCGACGATTTGGCAATAGGGCTAATTATCACACCGTTCGGCAGGTGTACACACGTCTTGTATATAAGAGTGTCAAATACGATATTTGGTGGAGTGAACAGCAGCAGCAGCTTAAGGATGATTGAGGTATGAGATATTATGTGATGTCGTCAGACTCATCATGGACAAAACACGATGACTGATGCCATTAGGTAGTGGTACCAGTACTTCAACGACAGAATGCGTTAAAATAAGTTCACATACAGTCATACACCTCACGTATATTAGTAATCAGTTCTCTATAACACTCTCATTTTCTCATTCTCTTTCGCGTCTTTATGTTCTTACTGTAGGTACACCAGCGCATGTCATAAATTGTGTGTGCGCTTCACCTTTCTCTACAGAAACACCTACACACACATACACACACGCACATGCACCCATATACATATATAGACACAAACATACGTACACACATACACATACACATACACACATACAAATAGATAGACAGGCAATCAGACAGACAGAGAAACAGACACGTACACAAGCAGAGCTGCGAGATTTGCAAAATTTGCTTAACAATAGAGAGTCATAAATAACCGTGCATTTTCAGATGCGAATAAAACCCATTCAGTCGGATTCATAAAATTCACGTTTGTATCGAGACGATCAATAAAATAGGTAGGTACTGTATATTGGGATAAGAGCATTGAATATGACAGTTGCGAACAACGCTGAAAAACGGATGAACGACCGAAGTTCGTCACGGGCGAATAGGGTACATTGACAGTAATTCGCCGAGAAGTCTCTATACTTTGCCAAATCCTTGACATCATTTCAAAGCGAAACGCACTCATATAATCCTAATGCACATGGGGAACAATGGTATTGTATACCCTTTTAAACTTACTCGTATGCGTCCTCACGTGAATTTTCAGATTTTCACTTCGTGCAAATTCACGGTTACACTGTTCACATCGAAATGGTTTCTCACCGGTATGTACACGAATGTGATTTACTAGTTTGTACTTGGCCTAAACAGGCAAACAATGTAAGAAACAGATTACTGATAGTCTACTGGCCGATCCAGCTACCTTGAATGGTTTTCCTACTCGGTCACAGTTTCTCCATAAACACACATGAGTAGCGGTTTCAATAAGACCAATATGCTGTTGTGAGACATGGGCCGCAACTTGCGATGAACTCGCAAACATCATACCGCACTCTTTTCCCGTCTAAATGATCAAAAACTGAACGACAGAAAAACCAGTCGAAAACATGGCGTCTATGAAACAGTAACTGGACTCTACTCACTTCATTCAACCATTCACAACGTATTACAGTAGTTGTTGACTTCTGTGGAAATTGGAAATGAATAGGCGCTTGTCTATAAAACATTCGGAACAAAATTAAACAACAAACTGTAAAGTACGAACAACATATTGACTGCACCGATAGGCCGCAAAATAGTCGGGATGGTTATTTTGTTGGTGAAAGAATGGTGATCTAGAACCGAATCGTGCACCTTCCAGGTAAAAATCCGGTAGTGGAGCACACGAATAGGAATGTAACGAATGATCTCAAACAAAAATATTAATGAATGAAATAAAAATATTCTTAGGAAATAACAAAAACCGACCGCTTCGGAACATCATGCCTTGTTGCGGATAGCACTCGGCTGGTGTTGGTTCACGACCAAAACGTTGCTGACAATATCCACTGAACATTGTACCGTAATAGGAGAGACTTGAAATCTGGGTACAGTAACCCGTGGCGATTTCCTACCGTGCTGCACGGGTATTACCTCACAGTGGGTTGCACGGCTTGAGGCCACTTCAAGTACCGCCCCGTTTCACTGTTTCTCTTTCGCCATCGGCGGCTATGGGCGTGGTCAGTGCCCATGATTGGCTATCGCAGCGAATCTGGGAGGGTCCACCTTTTTAGGTTATAATCGAGGAGACTCACCAGGGGTCAGCTGGCACTATTTGAATTACTATCTAGCTGATTTCTCGATTGTACATCTTAGGCTTCATTTGCCTTGAGAGTATAGTATTTGACGAAATAGAATTATAAAACTGCGTATTTTGCCTTGCGAGAAGAAAAATGAAATATATACCACATAAACAACTTACGGCATCCAAAAGCTAACGAAACTCGGTGCCACATAGTAGTTCATGTCAGCGCGCTAAATTTTTCTATTATTACTGCTCTGCAGCTTTATGAGCAAGTACTTCATAACCTATTTCATATTTCGAATAAACTTTTCACTTGTAAAGTTTGTAGTAAATTTTCAGCTCAGTGCAGTATTGAAGGAACCACAGCGTCTCTTACCATCGCTTCATGACTCCCACTATGAAATCTTTTGCTATAACACTGGATACTTAAATATGTTTTACAAGTATTTCATATGGATGATGTCGGGCGATGTGTTATGCACCATGCATACATACCATTTCTTTATATTTGATACTCTTAGTGCCATTTATATGCACATACTTTCTATTGCAGTCACACTTTTGCCGATCTACGATCGCATTTAATCCACATGATAATAATTCAAAATAGTGCGAAAACCTTACTAACTTTCCACTAGTACAGATTCTGTTATGTTGGAGTGTTAAATGAGCTGACGGAGACACTGATGATGGGGTGCTGGTGAGGGGGGATGATAATGATGGTGATGACAATTGGGTGAGCAGAATAGAAGAAATGTAGAGGTGGTGCCAATACGGCGATATGAGGCAGTCATCATTCATTTATATCGCTATGTCCACCCGCCGACCAAATTGATCATTACCTGGGGTTGATAATGCCGTTAATGAATGTCTATCGTAATCGTCACCCATTCAAATAAAATCTTTACGTTTTCATTAACACAGCTATGACAGTAAGACTACTATATAGCTCACATCCTATTGCACAGTTATGTTGTATATATGTTTATTTACTTTACATATATACGCATATACACTTTTTTATTTTTTTTTCAATTTGTTCTACCCGTCTTTTGCACCCTCTGTACAGATCCAAGCACTTCATCAATTCGATTAGTTTCCTCGCTTCCATTATCCACCAAGGCCTTCCAACTATTACGCGTGGTTTAGGCTGTTTGTTAAGGATTGTCTTATTCTTAATGAATGTTGTTGAATGTCGAGTCGGTTCTCTCTGAAATCCTAAGATAACCGGCCTAGAGCGTCTCCATGCGGATTGTAGGAAGTGAACTGTTCCTTGACAAGTCCGGTACCATGTTCCCGTCTCCGGAAATATCAGAGGCTTGGCAAGCGTTGAGTGCGATTGAACCAGCACTGTATTTGTGATGTTTAGCACCATTACCACTTTACTAGCTTTCCTCTCTATATGTATAGGTATGTCGTCATTATTTATTATCAATCAGCATTCTTGATTATTTCTTATTTACTTTTTTTGCATAAAAGAAAACAATAATTTCAGAGGGAAAAAATTGTTGGATTGGAAAACACATGATGTCAGCGATACATCAATTAATATAAATAACTTGTTGTGTTGCAATTTACTGAATTTATAACTAACGAATCTACTGTTTGATATGGTAATATTTGAATTTTTCCATTAAAAAAAGCGATTAGAAACGGAAATAAAAAACTTTGCCACTAAAACGAAAAAGACTAATCTAAAATGGTTGTCAGATTTCATTCGATCTCTCATTTACAACTCGCCAATTCCGGAGAGCGTTGCTAGGATTTGAAGCATTTCTGAAATCCTGGCTTACTGCTGGATCAACTCGAAGCGTAGATTCAAAATGGGGTTATTTCTCTAGCGAGAATTTCCATTCAGAACAAAATTTGTCACCAAATGAAGAAAATCGATATTTCCAACTTGTTAGTAACTTAGTAGAAAAAAAGTTGCGAAAAATAACATTAACAACGAAATTCATCCCACATTCAATTTATTCGTACTGGTTAGCGCTAGAAAGAAAAACATACATGCTTAGCGATTTGCAAACGTTTGAAAACGCTGTATATTTTGCTCAGAACACATGTACTTCGTAGCCGAGTCACGTAGCTGCGCCATCGCAGTGACTTTTCGCTTCAGGACTGTCCTGGTGCTATCGAAATTTTCATCAAATTCAGTTTAGTCCAATGTGATTGGCTTTACGAAAGAAAGCGTATTCGCCGTCGACACACTGGAATCATAATGTACACCTCTAGTAACATCTTTTTTTTTAAAGTTACGATAAGCAGTAACTTATATCGTAACATTAATCGCACTCTTATCATTATTACATGTTGGAAAACGTTTCATGTGATCGGTCGAAGCAAGGTCGTTCTTCAACGATAATGTTACGATAGATGACAGTGGTGTCGCGTGCCGCCTGCCGTTATTCTCACCACCAAATCAATCAGAATCGCATCAGTGCCGAAAACGAGTACGGTCACATCGCACTTTCACTCATCACACTGATCGTATGATTCCAAATCTACAACTGACTACCTGAACTTCTTCGATAAGCGAGGATTCTTTCTTCTGTCTCCAATAAGCTGACCCAACTTGTCCATTACTGAAAAACAAACGAAAAAAAGTGGGCATGGTATTGATGACTAGTGGGTATAGTGCATTAATTAGAGGGGTTCTGCTACGCAGACGTTGTGGTCGAAATTCTGATTTGGCTCCAAGGACGAACTGGTCTCCCTAAGCTTTTGGGGTCAAGAATTTTGAACTATACTTTCGATGGTTAAAAACACTGGACTCATACATCTATATGCCTCCGGCAAAAAATAGTGAAGGCTAAATGCGCATTAATTTACCACTACGGCACAAACGCATGGAAAATGTCTACGAACGGATGAACACTGACCACTCTATTTCTTTAGCAATTAGTTGAAGTTCGACACCGAAATAACCTTGTCCACTTGAAGTTGGCAACCTATTTTTTCATAATTAAAAGGAAAGAAACTAAATATCTATACATAAATGTTGTAAATGTTGTTAATACCAAGATGAAAGTCACTCAGACAAAACGCAACATTTTTAAAAAAAGCGCAAACGATCTTGTCTTAGAGAGCTTCTGGCCAATGACTGATTAAAATCCTGTGAAAATCTTATGGAAGAGTGGTCATCATCACCGTGGACTATTCCCAACTCAGCGCATGCGAAGAGTTTATACAATAAGTAAAAAATAAAAAACAAGGTAGCATATTTTTGACGTTATCTAAGCAAATTGTAAATATTTTCGTGACCTGCTCTTAAATTAAAAGGTCTACTGATATTTCGATGTTTTTCTTCAATGAGCAGACGTGAGGTTGTTATAATAGAATTTATTAGTATACAATAGCTAAGGTTTCGCCTTCTTTAGAGCTTGGAAAGGTCAAATCGAGGTCTACTGATATTTTGGCGCTGCTTCTCACTAGGGTCAATTCACGTTAAAGTTGGTTTAATTTCATCTTTTCCGATTTAAATTTCGCCTAGTTCATTTGCCCTTCATTTCTCGTACCAAATAAGTGAGCGACTTTCTTATTTGCGAAACAAACTCAATCGCTATGATGAAATGTGTAACATATGGGCTATGGGTGTCGTGAAAATGGCAAACCGTTTCCAGAAATATTGGGCAAAAATAGTTCCAATGTTTGGCGACCGTACTGAGAGATTTTGGGAGACAACTGCAGATTGCATTGATGTGTACCATCATTGGTGCGAAATAATTACTGCTGTATAGTTACGAATTTTGAAACATTAAAATGAGAAATATGTCAACCGATGACTGAAAGAAACTAGTGAGCCTTGTAAAACCTCGCAACTACATATTTAATACTTGAAACTTATATTGCTAAACACCGAATCCGAACACGTTCCCATGAGAAAGAGGGTTTTATTTCTTCTTGATGTCTACGCTTTTCTCTGACTAAAATACAGAGGATTTTCTGTTTATATCGTTATGCATTACGAATGAAAACAAGTTAAATCACAACATCAGCAATGCTGTTTTCGTTCGCTGGAATTCTCACAGTGGGAGAGATACGGTAGTAATTCGCATTTCTGAAACCGATGAATAATGGTGTGAACAAACTCGTTATGGTGTTTATCGTTCATAGCCAAAATTCTTTAAGAAAAATTAAGTCGATTTATACGATGTATACTGTATTTATGCACTATACGGTGAATCGTGAAGTCCTGGAACTACTTAGACAACATCGAACGAACAAAATAAAAATTGATGTCAATGATGGTGTAGTAAATTCATCTTCTATGACTTGTGACGCAACTGAGTATGGTAGCCCCAAACGCGTTAAGTATCAATTTCCAATCAAGCACCAATGATGGGAATAAGGGGACATTATCTCTCGACCGTCTGCCCAATCGTCTTCACTACCACTAGAAACCGGTAGACGATCATATAATCGTCAGCGGCGATTTGCATAACCACTTTAACTCACACCAACGCATAACTTCTTAATCCGATAAAACTCGAAGAAATGCTGATCTTAAGAATCTTTTCGAAATGTTCCATTTTATTATGTTGAATATAATCTGTAGAAAATTTCAATAACGGCCATTTGGCCAGAAAAAAATCACAGGTCCGAATTTATACTCAGTGCAGAAATACCAGTAACATATTTTCCGATCTTTCAAATTCCTGCATAAATTCATCGAATAGCCATGAGTGATGGGCACATGCGAGTATACACAAATGTACATGTATTTAAACACGGAGTTCTAATGGTGGCATTGAATGGTAGGAGCAAATCCTCATTTATTGCTCACTCGAAATCCGACATTTGAATGGTCGACTATTGTATTCAGTGGATGCCAACGGCATATTGCCAGCCACTGGCGTTATATGGATAGCATATGTTACTCGAAACATTATATTCGACTAGGTGAATGCAAATAGTTGCCATTAGCATGCTTTCACATTACTCAGCATGACAACTACAATTCACAGAACTTCATGCTGAGCACATACGAGGTTGTTATTATATATTATTTATTCACAACAGATAACCTTTTTCTGCCTTCTCCATAATCCGAAAAGGCCAAGTTAGCTGCGCCTGCTAAGTGCTTTTCATTATCTCTATAGAAAAACCATGATACCAATATTTCCATCGCGAAGAAGTAAAAGAGCTTCTTCACACAATCAACGTTTTCGATGAGTGTTATATCGAGTATCCTACGTGGAGACCAACCGTGCAGAGTTCGATGGGCGATGGAGAATGAATGAGGGTGGGTAAGGCCTCTGTTTCACTTTAAAAGATCGCTTTAGATATTATGTGTGATCTGGCGCGATAATGAGGTATTCCTCACTGCGGTTCATTTTTGGTTGTTACGAATTTATAAAAAATTCATCTAATACTTTACGTCCCAAAGTTAGATTCCTTTGTGATGATGGTGACTTTTTCCTTCAAATCTTTTCGTTCTATGTCTACCTCCTATGCACGTCTAGAAGAGTATTTAACCTGATCTCTTGTAAAACGTGAGGGGTGAATACATTGGCGAAACGAGTAGACCTGTACGTGTCCGTATAAAAAAAGACCTAGACAATAAACGCAGCGCTAAAAGAAATATTCCACTAGGTGCGCAGAGGATACCAACACACAAATTAAAAGATCTTGAAGTAAAAGTCACCAACCAGCGTGCAACTCCCTTCCGAATTCTTGGTAAATTCTAAGAATATAAAAATGGATCGCAGAAAGCAATGCCTCGTTAACATTCGTGATTGCACCCAATACCCCAGACTGATGTTTTGACGTGAGGGGCTCCTTATGTGATCTTTGTATGGTTGGACTCCACGTGAAAGACTGAGTAGAAGACTCATAGAAGACGGTAAGTGTGAAAAAGTTGTTTTGTTTCCAACGCGCTTGAAATATAGATATTATGGTTTTTATGTTAGGGTTATGAAGGTGTTTGGCTGATTGAATTGCAATTAACTTGACCTTTTCGGACTCTGAAGAACGCGAAGTCCGTCGAAGTGTCAGCGGCTGGGAATGAATAGTACATAATAATAACCCTGTGTATGTCAATCAAAAAAGTAGATTTATCTATTAAGGGAGAGATTAATAGAAAGTGCGTTTAGGGAATTCACGCTGAGAATTATCGACGTTAGCTATTCAGTGACGTTGTTTACACTAGCTCGTTCGAAATCTTTAGTTAGACTAATTTATTTCCGATAATTTAAGAAATCTTGGCATGAATCGCCTGACATCGACAGGAACGTGACTATATTCAACAAATGAGTAGCACGTTTTGTAAATAGTGGATATTCGACCTCAGGGTTACGGTATTGGATTGTCTTGTGTTGCGCAACTGGTAGCGCCACACAATCGAAGATGCATTGAAGCAAAAAAATCGTCCGTTTCATAATTGGTCTATCAGTTCAAATGCAGTAACTTCTCCGGACTGAAAAATGTTTACGAAAGTGCTTAGGCCAGCAGTCTATGGCTGTTTAGTGAGGCCTGGGGTGAGAGAACTGTGGCAACGGGAGGCACTCCAAGAGTTTCGCTTTATAATTAAGGAATGTTGTAACAATCGTGCTACCTACCGATGTTTAAGTGCTAATCTTCTAGGGGCACGTCCAAAACAACATGCCGCCTTAGATTCGGGCTATTCGTGCCTCTTTGCACTAAACTTCTATCCTACCAAGGGCTGTTGCAACACCTAATAGAGCCACCGTTACTATGCTGAACAAGATTTCAAAAGAATGAGAAAAGAAATAGAGAACAAAAGACAGCCGTTGGATATAACACATTTTAATTAATCTATACAGCTACATAATGATCAATGAGTTACCGTACGTGCTGTGATGTGTGCGACTAAAGTGCTCCCGTGATTGTCATGGACAGTAATGTTATACTATTTGCAGTCGACATTCTCAAATATGCTGCCAAGACCAGGAAAAATAAAAACAGCTGCACTCTACACATAATCCTAAGCATTTTTCTGCATGATCATCACGTTCAATAGATGCAGCTGTGAATCGCGAATTCACTTGTTCGTCCTAATTTCACTGATCTTCAACAGCGAATGATTTTATAATAGGAGTCCGGTACTGCTCCATTTTAATAGTAGCAGGTTTCTCTTATTTACTTTTACTTGAAGCCACCGCTGTATGCACGAGTGTGTATGCGTCAGTTTTGTCACGTACTTGACCGCTCGCCCTCGTAACAATGGCTTTATGCATACAGTGTATACGCAACAGAATGCGAATCGCTCCTATAAAAAAATCAGTGGAAAAAATCGATATAGTAAACTATGAAAATAGTGCAAGCATCGAAAATTGCTGAGCACAATTCGGCTTTGGGGTAACGCTAATCAGTTCTTCATTTTTAGTGACTAACTCTATTTCACTCCTGATATCATGTCTAATACAACCATTACAGAGACTTATTACTTTGATTTTATGAATAATAATCGCAGTTGTCCAAACAAAGAACTATATTGTTAGGATTTGCACCTGTTACATCGCCTCGATTTATCGATCGACTACAACCAGCAGGCGTTGTTGCAGAAGGAAATGGGATACCCAGGATGAATCATAGTTCCAAGGCAATAAAACTCTATTCGATCCAAAACTGCCATCGACTACCCATGATGAAAGTCTGGGAACAATTCAGCATATCTTTTACGGGATTTTGGAAGAAATGACGCTCGTCGAGCACTGAACGCTGGTTATTTAAGTATAGAACTAAGTAAATACAATCCTATACGAGTAATCAACTTTGTTTCGCCGCTTAGGTTTGTGGTGTCATGGTGTGGTGAGACTCACAGCGAAATGAGTCAAAATAACAACCAGAGAAATTGCCCCTTTTTTCCAGTTATTTGATTTAGCAGGGTTTCGCGCCTTTATCTTGTAAAAATGACTTCGACACAGTTTTTAATGGCTTACTCAATTGATAAACGGCGCGTGTGGTGCAGTGGTCGAAGACGCCTAGCGACACACACATGAAATCGATCCTCGTACCCGTGGCTCACAATGCCTTCCATCCCTCTGGGGTCGACAAATTGGTACCAAACTTGACTGGGAGGAAAGCAACACTGGCTCGATATATCGGTAACCCACAGTGAGTATATTTTAAAGACCAGATACGCGGTCATTCACCTCCAAACAATGTTTAATGAAGCCAAATGCATGGCGCATCCATCAAGGATTGATCAACGCCGAGAGCTCTATCCTTTATCGTTTTTCTATTCGGTTCACAATCTCCAAAACTGTTAAATTCAGCTTGGCGATACTGTGAAAAATTTCTCGTTCAAAACCCACCACTTCAGAACATCAAAATTAAAATTCTAAGAAGATAATGACAGCATTTTTGAGGAGTAAATTTTTAGTTGTTAAAGGTTCACTGAAATACGCTTGCTGTCGCTTATCCCTCATGTGTCCTGGGCGAAGCAAGAAATCCATTCCTTCAGAGGTGGCAAATTGGATGCAAAGTTAACTGTAAAGTTAATACTCAAATTATAGATTGCAAGGTCCTGAAGGCCACATTATGAGATAACTATTCAATAAACATCCCTAACAATGCTACAAATGGATTAGAATGCACTGTTTATCCATTAGTAATCAATTAATGGCGAACCGCTTTACCTCTTAATCTTTTATTGAATCAAACTGAGGTGAGAAATAAGAGCTGTCGTCTACAGAAATTTTTTGACTGCAGTGGAGTTCATGTCGATGTGCAGACCAGCAGTGTGAAATGAACACCTGTTATCTCTTTTTTTTCAGAATCTTACATTACCCGATGCCGAATACATTGTTGGATCCCGCACTTCTTAAATACGATTATTCTTACCGCATCCAGAAACAACCAAGGTCGTCGAGTTTTGCGTATAAGTCAGTTGCTGCTTTACAATTTTGGTCTTCCTTCTGAATATCTTCGAATTCTGGTTCAGTCAATTCTCCCTCGATTCCAAGGTAGCTGCATTAAAGCGCTTCTCGGTTGTGAACAGGGGAAGCATCCTAGGCCAGTCCAATCAAAATGAACTTCAGAGGCCTCTAACGTTGGTAGGCTGGATTTGCTCAAATAAAGGTCGAACCAAAGCCATGTAATTATTAAATGGCTTCATTAACACTGAGCTACAAATTTGTCAGTGGCCACTACACTATTGGAAAAATTCGTGGTTAACGATGAAAGTAGAAGTCACATTCAACACACTTTTTTTTCTGACGAGCAAACCGACTTTGTTTCTGGAGCATTTATTGATTGAAAATGGCTATTTCGATGGTAAATTTAAAGTTAAACCAAATACTCCAGTAGGAACTCATACCACACGGAGACATAACGGGGAAGATTTTGAAGTGGACGTCACTATCCTCGTCCAGGAATCCAAAACATCAGCGCGTGACGCTCCTGAAGCACTTTGGAATAAACCCAGAAATCCAAAAATGAACAGCAAGAAGGGGTGTGTTGTGATCGCGCATACTTCGTGTCATACCTCAGGCTGATTCCTTGAACTGGGCCAGGCACATTCCTCGCCCATGTGACATTCTGTGCTCATGATCTCTAACAAAAAACTGGAAGCCTTACAAAGAGCAAAGCGGTGAGTTTTTAAAAGAAGCTTTTCATTAAACGAATAAACATTTTAGTATCGATTTTTATCTGCTGGGGTTATGATAATATTTGGCTGACTAGATTGGCTATCTATTCAACCTTTCTAGGCTTTAAAAAAGACGAAACCGCCGAAACTTCGGCTATTGTGTAATAAGAAATGCTCTAAAGGAAAGTCTGGTCTTTGTTCGCCAAGAAAAAGAGTGAATTATTGATCAATTCCGAGGTTGAAAAAAGGTTGGTCATGGGATTTGGTTATTCAACGTGGTTCTACAAATCTGTAAAAACTATTTCCAAAAAAGAACTGTGTCCCCAAATATTGTAAGTACAAATATTTACATTGCACTAAAAAAGGAGAAGAAAGGAGATGAAGGTAAACAGGAAAGAAGAAAAGTGCTGAATACTTTTTTTAGGAAACTCACTATCTCAGTGTTAACGCCATTATATCCGTGTTAAAATTTTGGTCAAATTGAACTACCGAAATAGAAACAGGAAAAAGTATTGAAATTTTTTATACCAGAAAAAAATTTAAAAAATCCAGAGCGGAATGCAAAATGCAAAAATGGCTCGAGATCCTAGCGTTCCACTTGGCCGGTGGGCCTCCGATTATCGTTAATGCAATGTGGCTTGGAAGTTCTTTGATACTTTGAAAAACTTCGTGATGGAGATGAAAGCCTTAAAGACAAGGAGGCTCACAGTCAATTTATTTCCTTCAATGATTATCATTGAAGCCGTTAGGAGAAGCGGATTCATTCACAAAAAGCTCTGGGAAAAGCAAATAAAAAAATGAACGTTTGTTCGTAAAAAGAAGGACAAAAATTTTTTGGGCGCATTGTTAAATCGAATAAAAGTAATTTTTCATCATTTCCGACAACCTTATTTCCAAAAATAGCACCAAAACATTGCTTAAAAAATTAATGTTAGCAAAGTCTATAGTACTTTCACGTGCTTGGCACGCAGAATTCCAATAGTTACTAAGAGGCTACTGTAATGAAGCGGTACTGACGTCGTTCAACACGCTACAGGTTCTGAGTCTACCTAAGGTAGGCCGAGCAAGCTCTCATCGTTCTGGGGTCATAAGATTGGCATAAAGGTTATCTGAAAAATTTCCACCGTTCAAAAAAACCCAGAAAAGTCTTAGCACCGCTGTCCTAAGATCGACTTTCGGAGAAGGGAATCGAGATGCTGGAAACTGTGGGGACCACTCAATGACATCCATCAAAACGAACGGAACGATTAAGACCGAGATCCCCAAACAGCAGACGAAATTACAAAAAAATCTAAAGCATGTTGCAGATGATGGATGTGAGGTACGGAATTGAATGGAGGAAGTGCTGGGATACGTGTAGCATATGCAAACACTGAAAAAAGAATAAGTCGTGAAGAAACAATTTAAAAAACGAAATATTGTTTAAAAAGTTAACCAAGCACACCACAAGCGAAGCTTCTTCGACCTACGTTGACTAAAAGAAGCGGCCAATTCTACTGTACAGCAACACACATTTTCTAAGATCTTGCATAATTGGTGATGGAGAATCTACAAAAGCGTGCCTACGATATTCCATTCCATTGCTCGCGTTTATTAGTCTACTCGTCAGTGGGATCCCTACTTTCAAACATCGAAACAAACTATTTCAAAAGAAAGCGCTCGTAAATTCAAAGGTGATGAAAGTGGTCTTTCATGTCTAGCAGATGTCATTATTTGCGGCACAATCTGGCTCACCATTACATCCCACTGGCCCAAATCTCGCTTCTTCCAATTGCTTCGCAGTTGTAAAGACAAGTCTCGACGATAAAAGCTGAGAAAGAAAATTATTTTTCGGCTCCAGAAGCGATGCATGATTCCTTGATGAAATGACTGAATTGGTTGCACGTCGTAGGCTCCCATTGGCTGAAATATTTCTGTTTACGGTTAAATTGGTACAACACAACATTGTTTCAAGTTATAAATATGCATTTAAATGCATGCATTTCGTTGCTAGGACGGAATGCTTTCATTCATAATAAGTTAGCTTGTTGGAAATCCACAGACTGTAATGGTCCTTATTTGGTGTATAAAGCTTAGCTGCAAGGGAATTGTAGCGTTTTGTTATTGTCTTGAATTATTGAACTAACCAAGTTAGCTTAATAATTTAGGGCAATATTGATGATTTATGCCGAGGTTAAGTGAAAGTCGCCTTATTAGAAATGTGACCTTTCAAACTTTCGGAGACCAGGAGGGTGACGAAAGTGGCTGTGTATTTGCTTTGAGACTTCGATGGACTCAGGACGTGATGACCCTCCTTCTGATTCGCCCATGAACAACTGCAGATCCCTTCGTTGGTTCACTCTTCATTGAAAAGATAATTGGAAAAAGCATTATAAGAGTTAACTTGAGGTAATCATGGCAAACAAAGCTGTCTGCATTAACGTACTGCTACAGAAATCCTTCTTTCGACGTTCTACATAGTCCCCTTAAGTGGGATAACGATACAATGTTGTGCACGCACCAGTCTGGATGAGATTTACTTATTCGATGCCGTTGTCGTCCCAAAGTTAACCCGTTCTTTCACTGGTCGTATAGTAGCTCAAGTTGGCTAGATTGAATTTTCTTCATACCCATTCCAGCTGCTAGACCTTCATAGTGGTTAATGTTTACTTGAGAGACAGGAACAGCACCATATTTGTTACTATGAATCAAGTTGAAGATCATCAAGTGGACGATATTTCTATTTTGCTCTTGCTGTTATTTGAATTTCGATCTCTACTAGTTTTGTCACATGGATGGTTGATAAAAAGGACCACATGTTTGACTCCCCTGATTTGCGACATCTCAGTGAATACAGCAGCGACCCTGACCCTTGGTAGTCGACGTAGGTCGTAACTCCCATCTTCCTATCTCATTTGCATGATAAATGATGCGCTTAGCATTCTCCGTAGCTTATTTTAAAATCTTGGCCGCTTTCCATCAAGCCTTTGTAGCGTCCAGGTTTCTGAGGCATGTGGTAAAGTAGCAGGAATAGCATTGTGCAAAAGTTGGTTGTGGAGGCCGGTTTTCTTTGTTATCTTTATACCATCGCCAATATTACCGTAAATTTTTCAATAACTCTGTTTCGTTCTATTCGGATGCTAAACTAACAGTTAAAATAACTTTTCGACCCGTATACAGAAAAGTAAAATATTCGAAAATGTCCGGATGCATCTTTAATAACTCCTCTAATCATAAGCATTTTTTGGGTCACACCAACGACCGATTTGTCCACACATACTATCGCAGTATATCGCACTGCTTCGAGTTACGAGAGTAATGTCACCAACAGTATAATGATGTGTACATCACTCAGCGATAACCGATATGGCCTATTTCTGGTTGTAAAAATGTAGCATATCAGATCAAGAGTTTTCGACAGTGTTTATTATCAAACAAAACCTAAAGGTTAGTTACCGCGAGGGCATACTGTAGAATTGAAATGATTGAATCGGTCTCATAGTCATATCAATAACACCCATCGTGTTAATCTTTCCAGAAGCCCGTTAGCTCGAGAGATTGCTTTTCACCGAATATTTTCCCAGTTTTGTAATAACGCATTTTCTTGTATTTATAGTCTTGCTCCCGATTGTTACAAAATACTCTTTATTGTGGCCAAAGGCTCACCGCAATCGTCTTTTTCGAAGTCGCAATAATTTAGATAGATGTCTATAAAAATCATTTTTTGTAGTCCCATCGACTTGATGTTTAATATTCTTTTTATACAGAATGGTCACTCACCTATTACTACCAAATGAACAGAAAATTTTACTCAGTAACCTCATGTGGGCTCCAAAAGGACGGAATTTACTTCTAGATGAAGTGAAAGCCGATTTTGAACTATATTTGTGAGAAAGGTTTTTCGTTTTAAGTAAGCTTTTCTATTTAAGCTTGGAGTTGCATGTGTAACACATGCTATTCAACAAAAAGGGCAAGCAAGGGCCTTGGTTCGTGTGGTGGATAGTAGGTGAGCCGCTGAGGGTGATCATGGGTTCGAAGCCCATCTGAGATTCTGAGTTTTGCTCATCTCTCAACATCATTGTGTTGATATTTGAAGCTTATTTCTGAAAAAAATTAGCATTTGGCAGGTCTAATTCGCCAACGACTTCACAGCTTTGTCATTAACCTCTGTGATATCAGCGGCAGTCGTCAATGTGTTGGATAAAAGCGCCTATCAATTTCTTCCCGCGTTGATAAGCTAATACGAGACTTTTGAGAAGTGGTCACCATCGTACCCTTAGAGCAGGGCAGTTCTTCATACAAAAGGAACATTCCGTTATTTTTTGGGTATTAATCGTCTGCTAAGAGGTCGCCAGAATTTTCGTCTACTCATGAGAATAACGCGTTCTGTAGCGAAATTCACTTCACGAACAGAATATCTTTGCGGAGCAGTCTCCCGCAGTCGTCTGGAGTTTTTGAATGTGAAGACAAACTACTTGGAAAGTAAGAGCTAGGCATATTGGCTGCAGTGATTTCGAACCATGATTCTAAATTTGTAACCACAATGGTGCTGAAATATTTGCAAAACTCCGGACCGCATGTGTCTGCAATGGAGATCGAACATGTTATTACCCTTTCCGGAAGTTAACGCGTTCACCACCACACCATGAAGATATGCAGACGCTGTAGTCGAAATCACAATGCTAACTTTTCTATTTTTAACGTCAGGGTATTATGTCAGATACAACCAAAATAATGCTGAGATATCTGAAAATCTCCGAATCACAGGTATCTGCACAGAGGATCGAATACGTTATAACCGCATCCGGTGGCTAACGCGTTCATCACCACACCGTGCTGGTCTTTCGTTTCACCTTTTTCTCAGCTTTTTCAAGATTTGTTTGTACAACGAAATAAATTGCGAAATCGCAAAACAATAATTTAGGTCACGTTCCTACTGAGGTGGATTTGGGGTAGTAAGATTGTCCTTTTTACTTGACCCAATATACATGTTATGCGCGTCCCAGCGCTTATTGCATTCACTCGATTCGTTTCCAGCAATCCGCAAACCACGAAGGCTTCCATATTCTGAACGTTGCATCTGCTGGTTTTTGAGGTTATTTGATCTTGCTTGTAAATGTCGTTCAATACTCTCCCGGAATCCTATGTTAGCGGTTCAAGTAGGTCCCCGTTTCTTCAGCGCGGACAGCTACCAACTTTTGCGTAAGCCGATCTTAGACGACTTCGATCACCAACTTCACGAATTCGGTGAGAGAGCGGACAACATTGGCCGGCGCGTAGTCCATTCAGGAACTTGCGGTTATTGAGCGGCATGATTACCACAGGCGCTCAGTGTTGATTAATCTCTTAGCAATGAATTATATATCTTACTTCATTAAGTAAGGTAGACGTCGCATTTTGGCATATACAATGGATTTCTGTGACCTATCAAGCTGATAAACCAATATTCTTCAAACCGACTGCTATTTAAGCCCTGAATTGGCAATCAGTACCAGTCCGGATTATTAAGCTGGTGGAGCACCAAAAAACATCGATTTACTGTTCATAAAGGAGCGCAGCAAGGTGACGTTGCGTCACTCTAGAGATGCCCCAGTAAATAAAATTCGACTTGATACGAAGACGAAAGCTCCATGCGCAGTAGACCAACACTACTGCGAACGATTGTCTCAGATCATCGACTCTGAGGAAGACGAAGACTTTGTAAGGATAGTCGAATAAACATCTTAATCAGCATCTTGTCAGCTTAATGATCAATATCTGCAAGTCGTGAAGCCTCAATACGTCTACCAGTTTAGGAACTTTTAGAAACGCGTTTTCTTCACTTTCGAACTCTAGCATTTCCTTGCACCTTTATAGAGGTGCTTTGTGAGTCAGTTGTATTCTTCATCGATATTTTAATTAACATCATCGTTCTAAAACTTTCCTAAATCTGGTTCCAATTTGTAAAAAAAAAGGCTTTTGTTCAGTAAAAAGTCTGTGGCTTTTTCTGTACTTTAGAAGCTTGTGCTATTATGGGGAGAGATAGGGTCTGTTTCCGTGTAGACGGCACCGAAATCGTTTAGGCCGAACACGTGGCCTTCTCTATAGGAAGGCTGCCTCGCCATGCGAAAGAACAGAAGGATAAAGGAGGAAGGAAAGCTCTCCGCCTTGACCAATCCCTGAGGGATGCGCCGTGCATTCGACTTCATTAAGCATCGCTTGGAGGTGATTGAATGCATATCTGGCCTTTACAATGACTCGCGGTGGCCCACCAATGTATCGAACCAGTTATGCGAAAGAACAGCTCCTGGAATTCTTAGCTCTTATAGGTGTTATGGTTTTCTGGTAAACTCTTTCAATGCTTCTAACTTGACTAATTTATTCCAACTGGAAAGCTTCGAAGCAGAGTGGTTCACATGTTTCCTGTATGGACTTGTAGATCTTCTCCAACCGCAAGTACACAGTACCTCCATCTTCATTGGATGAATTGGACAGGAATGACTAAAACTTCAATTCGTTGTGGTGAACGGTTTTTCAATCGTAAGGGTCTTTTTGGGTTCTCGATGTTCAAGGGATCATTGCGAAAAACGATACCAGAATAGCAATACTGACCGCTGTTCATTAATGGCTGGATGATATGACATGCATTTGACTTCATCAAGGATCACAGAAGTGATTGAATGTGTATTACGCCTATACGATGATCTGAAAGAACCTATTAATCTGCTAAGTCAGTGATCAGTACTGCTATTCTTTTATACAACTCCGGAACCAATTTGCCGACCTCGTGGACGGAAGACTTGGTGACCCTAGGCGCTGGAACAAACCGCTATCCAATCCAGTGCGTATTGCAAGGCGTCTCTAACCAGTGCGCTACACCCATCCTTCAAAGTGTTACAATACTAGTATTTAATAAAAGCACCAATAATAATTAGATATGACGCAAATTGGGATTTCGATTTTCGACACAGTTCTTCTTTCTCCTGAAGATTTCTCCTACCATACTAATCAATGCCTCATAATATGAGTGTCGCGGTAGTTAGATTTGATTGCGTCTGTACTTATGAAACCGTATCAGCGATAATGACTATAGTTGGAGAGTTGACGACTTTTTTAACCTTGAACGAGCTGCATCGCTAAGTCATGTACGCAAAGACTAGCCCTTACCTAGGATAAAAAAATTCCATGTCATGTTTTCAGCTGCTTTCAGTTTATTCTCACATGAAGTGCTTTAAACTGTAACCCTACAAGCGAGCATTTCCTATCTTTTCGAGATAAATAACTGCATGAAGCAAAATAATGTGCACAGTAACTCTTGAGTTTTCAAAGTGACTTCCGTTTCTAGCAGACCTCTATTCCTACAAAGGAAGAATGTACACGTTTTGAATGCGTAAATTGCTTGTATTGACAAATCGTTTGAGACCCTAGACAATTTCACCTCATTTTTTTTCCTAGGTGAGCAACTACAGCGTTCATCCCTTCCGTATGCTGTCGCTCCTCATCAGTTTACTGACTTACCCATATTTCAGTTGTTCTAGTCTCGCTTGATTGTACAGACCGTAAGATGGTCGATGGTATCGATTACGAATTCCGGCTGGTAAGCAGAAGAGTCAGCGTTGTTTATTCATTCGAACACGGTACAGTTGTCGTTTCTGCTCATAAATGGCTCTGATTTCTTGTAAAATTTGGTTTTTTTGGCCACTTGTAGTTCCTTGTTCTATCCATGTAACGTTCCTCGATAAATCAAATGTATTTCCTTTGTGTATAATAGGTGCACTGATGATTTATAGAATTCTCAAAATAACTAGAAGCTAATGGAAGCCTTAAGAGACTGATAGCATGTGCATAGGTAGGAAATGTTGCGAACTATAGACGTTAGAACGACGTCTTTCTTCAACAAGCAGACACGCGGTTGTTACTATAGAATTTATTAGGATACAATAGCTGACAAGACGTCAGAACGTTTATAAAAGAGTAGTAAACAACTTTGAAAAAGTTCCGGGAAAAAACGGGATACAATGAACGCAACGGAAAGCACACAATATAAGTCACGAAACCACTAAAAACACAACGATAATGCATTTACTAGTAGTACAGTAGGATAACGTGCTGTTTTAAAGGCAAGCAGCACAGCGTCATAGAATAGCAACACAGGAAAAGACAGAAAGTCATACAAAGTCATTGAATTTGTGCACTCAACATACGACAACTGGGCCACCATTATGACAAGCTCATTGTAGTAAAGAGTAATAAACACGATTACTGTAACATCAGGAGGATTTTTGGAAGCACTCGTAATCACAGGAGGAAAACTCTTTTTGGTCTTTCCAATCTGCTCCGACTTTACTAGACAATCAGTAATAATCTATGTACCCGCAAAAATGCGAACTAAATATTAATAAAATTATGCATTATAATATTAAATATATTATATTATATACATAATATATCATATTGTTGTATTATATTATATAATGTATATAACATATTGTATTATTATATTATATTATATTATATTATGTTATATTATGTTATATTATATATTATATTATATGCTATAATATTAAAAATAATAAATATTTAGTGTGAAACACGATTACGCCAATATGCGTGCTCTTGATCCTAGTCAGGTGTTTCTCCTATTACTACAAATAATCTAAGTATACTAAAAATATGAGCATATGTAGCGTAGTGGTTAAAGGTGTCCAGTAATACACACCTAGTCGTTGGTTCGATTCCGCACCCAGGGTTCACCAAGCCTTCAATATCACTGGGGTGGTCAAATTGCTAACATGTTTGGGAGGATATCAGCACTGAGTATGCATTTTCATATTCCACCGCAATCCAGTGTATAGGCCAGATATGCATTCAGTGACTTCTAGCGATGCTTAATGAAATCGAAAGCATGTGCACCCTTAGGGATTGATCAAAAGGCCGATGTTATACAACTTTGTGTTTTATTCCAAAATTATGTATAAATTTAATTGTACTTCAAATGGGGTTATTGTAACAATCGCGAAAAGCAAGCGGATAATATTCGTCGGAAGCTCATAAGTGACAACACACGTCTCATCGTCACTTTTATGCATGACTTGTCGCGTCTGTGCTGGAAGTGTTCACCAGCCACGGAGTAGAAGGGAAACCTAAAAGTAACTACTTAACAAAGTCGAACGTGTACTGCATAAACTACGCCGGTGACAATAACGCGTCGTTTAAGAAGCATAACGAAATCAAAGTTTTTGAAAAAAAAAAACTTCGCAGCGATGAATTGCCGATTCTATCTGTAGGTTGTAGCTTCTNTTCCGTCGATAAACTAACATGAGGTTGATAAATAAGCTTCAACTTTCTAACGTCCCGACGTCATCGTCTTCTCGGAGCCGATGATCCGAGTTAATGATCACAGTGCATAGTACTCTCGATGTAGTATATTCGCCGTCGTATCGTTACGAATGTCATCGAAATATTGTCACTTTCTTCCAACTACGTAATGTTCTTGGTTAAAACAAATCAAAACCGAATTGAAATATAGAGTGCTACGTCGGTTACTTCACAAAGTTTCATCGCCATAAATTCATATAGTCAAGAGCTCAGAAAAATGTCACAGCTCACCAAACTGGTGACGAAATGTTGATCGGCATCAGTCGCTTTGGCACGGCGTTTTTGCGCTACATCACACACTGGCTGCGTCTTCTCATCGGTGCCTGAGACAAGGAATTTTCCACAGGCTGAAAACGCAAACCGCGAGCTTAATTGACGTGCTCGATCAACGAAAACATGCTTGTGTCAGTCGACGCACCCTAAATCTACACATTTTCTGTAGCAGTTGCATAGGCATAATAAAACCTATCACAACCATTAAAGGACAAACTTAAAAATCACCACCGATAAACTTCGCAGAGAATAGTATTGATCACTTAATGGATGACTCTCATTCCAAGCATATTATCATTGCACGGCATAAAATCGCAGCAGTTGATTCAGCTTGTGAGTTAAAATTTTAGATGAGTCTCACTCTCAGCATCTTATCGCAACACGACGTAAAATCTCTGTAGCAGATCCAAATGCTGAGCTAAAATATTCTTGGACCTTTGTGAACGTTAGCTTTTCACCTCTAATTGAACCCTACATTACATAAAACAATTGTTGTATGGTTTTATTGAAGTCCACGTTTATGTTAAGTTTCAAGGAATGATTTGTAAATGCCCATTACGCCCATTCCGTAGTCCTGAAACCGCTGCCATCTGCGAGTGCAGATGGTTGACATTGGTCATGAAGACGTCCGCAGATCGTTCGGGTGGTCTTGCAAGAGGACGCTTGCATTCTCTTGGAGTCCACTCCACTATTCTTCTAGTCAAACTATCATCTGTTCTTCTTCTTTTGTAACCGGCCCATACGTGCTTCACCATCAATGTGTATTCTCTTGGACCCTGAAGATGCGATAGGTTTCGAAGTTCTGACCTGCTCCAACCAGAGCTTGTGAGCACCGGTTAAATTTCGGAAGATATCGTTCAAGGGCTTTATGGGTGATGCGCAGATTTCTTTGCGTGGTTGAAGTATCACCTCAAGTCTCTGCTGCATAACATGGCACTGGGAAAACTGTTCAATGGAAAAGGTGAGCGCAGAGTAATGAGTCCGTTAGTTGGTCGTTATCTTCTTTGAAAGACCCAAATACAGCCCATGCTACTCTTCTTCTGTCTAATTCCTCATGTTGTTCTCTATGCTCACTGAACCACCACGGTACACTTACGAGGTGGTATCCACAATCAGAGAAGCATCCACTTCGATTCGTTCGCTTTCGTAGCACAGGTTTTTCATAAACTCAGTCTTCGTCCTATTTATACAATGATGAACAACAAAAACATTGGGACTTTCGCAACGAACCAAATAAAAATATAAAAAACATCGACGCGAAGTACTTTTTATTTGGCATGTCTCGTCATCAGATCTTGTGTGCGATCCCAGCACTTCTTACATTCGATTCATTTTCAATTCATCGTCCACAATGGTTTCCGAAAACTTCGCGTCTGGTTTCGGCTACTGTTTGAAGACTTGTTCTTCCTTATGAATGTCGTAGAGTGTTGGTCAAGTGGATCGTCCTTGCAGTCTTGGAGGATAGGGTGTCCCTAAGTGGAATGGAGGAGAGCGTGTTGGAAGAGGTCGAACTAGTGCTTCTGCTTCCCGACCGAAGGCATCGGTAACCACTGCGCTACCCTTCACCTCGGTGGCATCATTGGTATAGTGGGTAACAAATGAGCTCCCAGAAACTGTAATCTCGAGTTCGAACCTGGCCTACGATCTGAGTTTTGCAAATATCTCAGCATCATTGTGATTTCATATTGTAATTCTTCAAGAAATGAAAAGCTACAACATACCAAGTAATCATTTGTACTGAAGGGTGCAATTGCTGTGTCTGGTACCCATTCAGTACACTCAATGACATGTTCATGCTCACTGAGAGCTGTCTCCACACTTTGACTTCAGTGAAAACTACCAGTGACTGAAAACGGAACTGTAAGCCATAAAGGATATTTATCCGGAAGTAAAATCGTTCGTATCTCATTCACGTCCTCACAATACCCTTTAAATTCAAATTTAGTAGCTTCATAATGATGAAAAACCCTTAAAAATCCCAACGAATCCAAATATAACACCATATGGCACTTCCACTAAAAAGGAGAGGCGCTTCGTTAACTAAAGTTTTTGTTGGTGATTTTCCACACACTTCAATGACAACTATGGATATTAGGGGAAAGACAGTTTCAGAACCAAACGCGGGCAATTGTAAGTGTACATTTAAATATGTCCAGGCTTCCTTATACTTATCCATGAAACCTGACATTTCGGCGGATTTCGTCATTTTCATAGCCTAGAAAGGCAGAGTTGACCTCAATCTGGTTATCCAATTGCTGCCAAACTACAGAAAAGAATAACGCCTAAATTTCAATCACATTTGAATTACTACTCACCGGTTTCATAAGGCGTTCACTCATTCACCGAGACCAGCGCACAGGGTTTACATTGGTGTGTAAGTGTTCCTCGCTGACGTTATCATTCTGCGATATTGCATGAGATCACGCGTTATAACAAGGCAGTAATCCCAGTGGTTCATCTTTCAATATTTCAAATTTATCCACCATGCTTCGAAGATTTTGCGCGCCGAGGTTCTGGAATTCTGTGCAAGGATGGTGACATCTCTTTCAAAATCTTCTCCGTTATGTCTTTATGTCTTATCCGCTCCAAGTGGAGCGTTCTCTTCGATTTTACGTTCACCAACTAGGTCTTCTATGCGCACGCACAATGGCCCCCGGTTTCCCTAACATATTTGCCCCTGCAAGCTTTACAAGAGATCAGACAAATCCGAACCCATGCAATCGCCGTTTCTACCGTTAGGCCATATTATACAATTTTGCATTGCATATACAAGTGGTTACCAACCAGCTGGCATTTTAGAATGCTTGATTAGATTTCAACCATTGGTGCCGATTTTTCCAGACTAGCCTTTTTAGCAACCTTTTGTATGTCTCTACTTCTTTGCAAATAAAGGACGGAATAAACGGGACCTTGTTCTCGCTAAACTTGTCGTTTGGAGCGCGGTTTTGAACCTATCGCTACTGCCTAAATTTTATTTGAATGCTGTTTTCTTATTCATCAAAACCTCGACATAAAAAGTTAAAGAGTGAATTTCAATTACAATAGACAAAATCTCTTTGGATACTCACCGTTTTTATGAATCACGCACGCATTGATAGGGTGCAATCGCACAGAGCTTGCATTGGTTGGTAAATGTTCCTCTCTAACGCGACCAGTCTGCGATATTGCCCGAAATCATACGTTGTAACAAGGCAGCGATTCAAGCGGTTCATCCTTCAATATTTCAGAATTATACAACAAGCCTCAAGGATCTCGCGGATTGAAGTTTCAGATTTCTGTGCAAGAATAGCGACTTCTATTTCAAAATTTTCGCCATCATTTCTGTTTCTTATGGAAGCCAAGTGGAATGTTCTGTTTAACTTTAAGTTTACCGACTAGGTGTTCTATTATACGGACGCAGAGTGCTGCATCTGTTTCGCCAATGTACATGTCCCCGCACGCTCTACAAGAGACCATGTAAACCGTACTCGAACTCATTCAATCACACTCTTTACCGTTTGTGCATATTATGCAATTCAGTACTGTGGCATAAGTGCTCCTACAGACGGCTACGAAGTAGCTGACATCTGAGAGTGCTCAGTCATATTTCAACTACTGCTACCAATTTCTCCAAACCGGTCCTTCTAAAGCAACTTTTTAAAGCTGTAATTATTCCATTTGAAATGAAGGGCAGGATAAACAGGACCTAATTCTCGCTGGAATTACCGTTAGGGGCATAGTTTTTCCCTCGATCCCATCCTTACTCAACAAATTATTTTGGAGTGATGTTTTACTACCCACCAGCTTCTTCTAGGCACTTTCGAACTGCAGAATAAGTTTTGTTTTTGGAAAACTTCAAAGACTAGAATTTCAGACGTTGAGGCAGCATTTCCAACGAGTCCACTTTAGCGACAAAAGTGGAATGTAATGCAGCAGAAACGGTTACAACATTAATGAAGTGTGGATTAAAGGAAATATTAATGAATGCACAGTGCGATGTTGGTTTCAAAAATTTCGTCTTAGCGAATTCGACCTTCAAGGTACAAAGGTTGCGAACTTCTGCTTTTGACGATAATGGACTTAAGGCATTCCTGCAAGCAAATACGTGCACAACTGTTTCAGAGCATGCAGAGGAAATCGGTGGAATCTTCTCAACTGCTTTTGAAAATTTAAGCAGGTTGGAATGTCAAAGAAGCTTGACAAATGGACGTCGTGCTAATTGAATAGCAATGAAAAAAATCGCCGTTTTGAAGCATTGTTAGCACTGACTTTGCGCAACAACAACCTGTGTTTCGATGGTACTGTGACGAGCGACAAGAGGTGAATCTTCCATAACTATGAGCGGTAATTGGCAGAGTGGATGTGCCGGCATCAAACTTCGGAGCACGTCCCAAAATTGAATTGCACCAGGTTTCTTTGACCGTTTGACGATCTGGCTGTTAATACAAAACCTTCCACGTCCTCGTTCAGTACAGGTTGAAAGAAGCGGATTAATTTTCTCCACAACGATATGCGGCTAAATGTCGCACTACGGCTGCTGTAAAGGTTGAACGAGCTGAGCTACGAAACTTTGCCTCATCCACAATACTTTTTAGGCCTCTCGGCTACTGTGCTAACTACCAATTTCTCAAGCATACTGACAACTTTATATTCCAAAAATGTCTGTTATAAAGCTGAGACTGAAACCGCCCTCAACGACTTCAACTGTAAAGTTCTATGCAACCACAGTAAATAAGCTCGCTTCTCGTTTGCACAAAATGTGGATTCTAAGGATCCTATTTCGACTAATAAAGTTTGATCTGAGCAGAGATACGCCACCTCAAAGCTACGCATTAAACCCGTGAATCAATTTCCGAACGTCCTAATATCTTGCGGAATCTACCTCGAACGAAACTGACTATTATATTATATACTCGCCTGAAGCTGCTGTGATTTGTAAAACAACTGCATCTACAAGTACAGTTGTTTCACTTTAGCTACGAACACCTGCGCCCAACGTGTAGGTGGTCAGTCTAGGTGACGCAGTTATTCTCGTGAACCCATGTGCTCTATGTATCTGAAAGTATTTTGAAAGAATTGGTCAATTTTTGTTTGACAGAACTAATAAGATAAGTCGATAGTTCGAATTCGTGTTCGGAAACGTCGACGACCAACTGTAATACTTGTTTTACATTCACTACTATAAATGACGTTAAAAGTGGCAGTTGTCCAGTTTATATAGCTATAAAATCAAAGAGATAAAGCTTTCGGCGTTGATCAATCCCTGAAGGGTGTGTCATGCATTCGATCTCAGTAGCCATCTTTAGAGCTGTTGAATACATATCTAGCCTATACAATGACACGCGGTGGCTTACTAATGTATCAAGATGTGCTACTATCTTCCCAGACAAGCACGGTACCAGTTTGCCGACTCCGGAGGGATGGAAGGCTTGGTGGGCCTGGGGCGTGCGGATCGGTCTCATGTGTATTGCAGGAAGCCTACGACCACTGCGCTATACGTGCTCCATTATATAGCTACAAGATGGATGAAATGCAACCAAAACGAACAGACCTGGTAAAAAATGGTGTCCTAAGATAGATTTATTGTAACATTTATTGAAATATGAAATATAAATGGACGAATAATACATCAGTAATTTATGTAGATCAGTTACTCTTTCATTGATTTGGTGGACTCGTCACGAAATCCCTGCTATCAGACACATAAAAATTTGCAGTTAATGGGTTTCGCCAAAAAATTTCCTTCCTTGGGAGAAAAGAAAAGAAAAGAAAAGAAAAGAACACGAAAACTTAATCCGACGGCGGGCGAGCGTGCGTGTGTGGTCTTTCGTCGCATTTTCTGTTGCTGCAGCGCAGGAAATCGCAACGGCGCATCTTTGCGAACACCGATGATCTGTGGTCTTCGACTAGATGTGCTCCTCGTTGTCATCACGTTGAATCCCGATCGGCACTGCTCTTCTTTCTCTTTTGCTGGACCTGGGAACTCATTCAACATCGTCTGGTTTCATCGAATCAAACATCAGAAATTCTTTGTCATTGGTTGCCCTCTCAACAAATGTTTTCCACACATTTGACTCAGCGATCCTCATTTTTGTTCTTTCGTCGTGGATTCTCCAGTTTTGTTTTTATGACGAACGGGACAACTATTTAGCTTTTCGCAACACGCCACTATTCGTCATTCTCAGGGCTTAGCAGCAATGTTTTCGTTACTAGTGCTTCCTGTCAACGATTGATTTCATTCAAAAGCATAACATCATATTGCATACATAGTTAGTCTATCTTAAGCAGTACCTCATTGAACAACTGGCCATATCGTCCGTTCACACCAGCTGTGCTGCGCGACACCCATCGTTTTTCTGCCATCAATCGATTAGTGGTGTGCCCCGACGATGTACTCTGTTCTGGTGTCGGTGCTTCGATGTTTATATCTTGACTCGAGTCCTTTCCACGCAAACACACACATACACACACAAACACACACACACACACAGATATACGTGCGTATACACATACATACGTACACACAGGCATGCACACATATACATATAGACATACGCAGATATACATACATATACACACACGTGCAGTTTCATTCCGTCCAGTTTTCTGTGAAATTTAATCGAACCATTTCCACCTTGCACCTCTCCCACCACGTTCCCATTCTCCCATGCACCCATATAGGCCGTTTGTTAGACGCCCGCACTACGAACGTGTAACCGTAAACACTAATCTCTTAGTAATTCCCACGACCGACTTTCTGTTAACCTCGGCATTGATCAGATAATTCTCGATATTCTTGTTGAGCAAACAGAGATAGTACTTTACTCTTTATTTCGGTAAACTCTAATCTCGATTTCACGAATATCGTTGATTGCGCTCCTTTGCCGACATCAAACATGTCAGATATCCATCCGTCCATACATCTGTTTGAAATTAGCGAACTACGGTTGGCTAGACCTCCATCTACTGATGAGTGTCTGCAGACGATAAGAGTGGGTCTAATGACTTCATCGGTTTGTTATTATACAATTAGTAATGTTTCATTGTAACACTCATGTTTCCGAGGGTGTTTTTATGTGTTGCGATGTTTGCTCATGAACAGTCTAATGGCTATTGCTGAATGAAGTGGCATTTGCCATTGTTCGTTCGTTTCTAACGACTTTCCATCGAGCTTTTCTGTTCTGTCTTTATCGTTGTTTCGTAAAGCACCATGTTCACACAGTGCTGTATATTATCTGCGCTCAGTTTTACCTGTTATACATCACTTCTGTAGCGATTGAATTGAACTAATCTCGTGTTAACTTCGAGCAGTAGGTGTTGGTCATGTATGATGTATTCGATAGAATCACAAGAGTTCCAATAATGTAAATTTACAGAAAACCGTCTCGTGAACGGCATGAGTGGGCCAGAGAATGATGACAGACTAACGGAAAACGTGAAACTGCCGCCATTATTCAGACGTCTCTCTCATCAGGGTAGCTCGTTTGCGTGAGTATTAAAATATACTATTTGCTAGTAGCAATATTGTTTTGAATTTAAGATCTGTCATCTAGAACTGGTTTTATGAATCAGTTGCTTGTCAATATCTGATTGTCGTCGTGTTAACATATTCGTGACAGCATGCATTGATCTCAACACGTGCAGTGCAAGAATAATGCCCGTTTTCGTGTTTAAATAAGGACATCAGTTTATAGTGAACATTGCTGGTTAGAAAAGGAACCATTGGAACTGATGTAGGTCTAATCATAGTTTTTAGAGTTTTTCATTCTGGCAAAATGAAATCCTGATTCTCTGGAGCGGACGACACGTTTTTTTTCTTGCTTCTTTCCACCAAACGGATTTTTGTCATGCTGGTCGTCATGAAATTGTCCAGTAATGTATCGGTGATACTTATGAGTACCACGTTTGCATTGAAAAGATTACAGACTTTGGTTCCGTTCTTGATTCTTTTTTTAATTTTAGTTCCACACAAGTTGAAGCCTGAACGTTCTGTTTTTTCATGCATAGCTTTACTTCGATTGATCCAGGTGGCGTTTGTAAGTGCGTACTAAGCTTTTGACGCTTTAACTGTTTTGCCTAACGAGCAGTCATCGTTAGTTAACGAGGAAAGCCAGTTTCGCCACGAATTCGTTAGAGACCTCGGATATTCTGCCGACAACATAAGCGTAAAAAAATCTCAGGAACACATCGTAAATGTTTAGACGGCAAGTTCTCGCCGTTTTTCCCGAGATGATTCATTTTTTAATGAGATATATTTCACTGATATCTGCGGATATTTACATCGATTTCATCCGAAGCCCTGTGAGATGGTTTAGTTGTCATGAGATGTTCACCGCTTCTGCACCGTTTCACGTTCTGATGATAATGCTCAGGTTTTCTTGTAGCTTTTAACATTTACGATAATTTTCACTCCTGGAGTTCAATCCTCAGTACGGATACTGGTTTTTTGGAAATAATTGCTTCTGGCTAAACACTCGTTGGATTTAAGTGTAATGTTTTAAAATATTGAAGAAGTAGTGTAGGATACAACAATAAGCAAAGTAGCGTCGCCTTATGAATATTAATACATTTTACAATGATAATGGGCGGAAAAAGAAATAAAAAGAAGCTTATTCTTTGCTTCCGTTATCCGATAATGGATATGCAGTAATTTATTCTATCTGTCAGGAAACATAGGGCGAAGCGCTAGTTTCGAACAATTCAATGTGGTTGTTAGAATTTGAAGTAGACGAAGTGGATAATAGTGGACTACTGTTAAGTATTACAGTGTAGTACTTCTTTATTTACTGCCTGTTCATTTTTTATGGCAGGGTATAGTGTAATATATAACCACAATTATGCTAAGATGTTTGCAAAACTCCATACCGCAGGTGTCTGCGGTGAGGATCGAACCCACTACTACCCTTTGCGGGCTAACGTGTTACCGTTAGATAATATTATTGTGAATTTGTACATGTTCTTGAGGCCTGCCATTCTTGAAGTGATGCGAGGTTTGTACATGTTGTCGTTGTCGTTGTTGTTGTTGTTGTTGTTGCTGTGGTTCGATGGCAGACGTTTCGGCGACTTCGCCTTCTTCAGAGTCGTTTGTTACGTGTGAGACCACCCTTGTGTTGTTCACGTGGGATGACAAGTACAATTATTGCACACTATTTATTATTGTACAATTAGGGGCCTAGTTTTTTATATGGTTCCTATTTCCATGCCGTCTATGGACAAACGATTCTTCAATCTCTTATAACAGCTGGGCCGAAGCGCTCCTAGGTCTTCATGGCGGACAGTGGTCATTTTCATGGTTCGTAGAAGGTTTCCGTCGACTTTGGGCAAAAACATACCATACGAGTGACGAGAAAGCTTTCTAGTGACAGTTTTACCTCTCGTCTGCTGCCAAGTTTCTGGTTTCTTTATTCTATGAGTACGAATGATCCCCACCTTCTATTTACTGTGTGTTACTATGGCCCATTATGCAAATACATCGTAAACACTTGGGAGCATTTTGCAACCTATATTTAGTCAATGCATGCGTCTTTTACAGTCGGACATTCCGTACAATATCAGTAACACACAGTAAATAGAAGTGTACACATCATTCGTACTCATAGAATCAAGAAACCAGAAACTTGGCAGCGGACGAGGCATTGGTCGGATTTCATCCGAAGAGCCACGCGCCTTCGTTATCGGTTGACGTTCGTCTTAGTTTGGCACCCAAGGCTTTATCACCAGCATGAACCAGTGAGAATAAAGCGGCGGAGTGACTATAAAGAGTTTAAAAAAACGCCTTGAAAAATCTACAGTTATGCTCATCTCTTCAAACATAATTCGGTCATAAAGTTTTGAACGTACATCCCTTTTATTTCATTTGACAAAAAAAACCTTCAGAGAATATTTGAATTAGCTGTACTCTAGTTGTACAACAGATTTGAACTATTATCTGGAAGTGGTAAGCATATCGTACAGGAGTTCGGTGTAATTGGCATACTAAATTGGTTCCTTAGCAACGTGAAAATTAGATGACAATATCAAAATGATTCAAGTAGAAAATTGTAGTCACTACCAGTATCTACTTGCAGCCGTATTTCAACAGTGCTTCGGCATTCCTTTCGGATACCAGATCGGTCAACAGGAAGTGTTCGTTCAACTAGAGAAAAAGAGGATCTCGACTGGGAGAATATTCAGAAGGTCAGGGTATCCATGATTTTCAGGGTATTTGCTGTGATAACAAACTAATATCTAACATCATTGTTGTCAGATTCGAGTCACATATTTTCAAAACTACGTCTTTTTCCATTTCAAAAACAAATTGAAGCCTATTTTAGCGTTGGTAGTCTGTGGTTTTTTTTTGTCTTGGTCATCACTATTCACAGAGTGATGCTGTTACTGCGAGCCTGACAAACAAATGGTTTTGTTTTCGTTGAGTTGATTAGATAAACACGTAAGAAAAATGGAGTTTTGAATCGGAGCACTCCTGTCAAGAGTCGATCACTGAAAGAAGCAGAGAGAAGGGTTTATTTTCCAGATTTAAGTAGTCGTTTATCCAGATTTGGTTTTACAATCCTGTTGACATCTGCTGAATTTCGTGGATAGCATATAAAAGCGTCAACAGTATTAACATAACTATTCTGATTTCGTCGGAAGAGATTTCTGTATATTCAGTTTTGATTATGTAATGAAATGTAGTGTGGTAATTCGGATTGTTCTCCTAACCCGGTTTCGATGCGGTCAGTACCAGCCGATTTGCAACTCTCACTTGCACTTAGCAGTACCAGTTTATGTATAGATTGTATTATGTTTCGACATATGTGGTGAATCTAAACAAATGGCAGAAAATAGACCGCCAAACGGCTGGTACCATTTTGTTAGTGATGTTCAAATTTATGCTCTGCATTATATGTTTGTCATGTTAATGAGCAAGAATTCTGTACATTACGATCAGATGAGTCATATAATTGATGACAGTTGATGAATCGTCATGACAAGAATCACAATACTAGCTGGTTTACTTCATTTGAACTTTCTTCAACGCGTAAATGTTGAAGAGTGAGTGGTGAATGATTGAAGCACTCACTCCCCTTATGGGCTCGTATCGATTTTCCCTCACCTACTGCCATTCTACTCTATATATCCTTGTTAATCCGGCACAGAAGTTCTTATTTTATCCTGTGTATTAAGCATATTATAGAGGATTTATTGACTTGTTTTACTCAAGGAGTTACTAGTGTTTCAAATGTGGTATTTCTTTTTTCGTAACGCCACGAACATGTTTTTCTTTTTCTGTTTTCCCATGCGGATTGCGAAATATTTAATTGCTTTAGTTTAAGGTTGAAGTTATTTATAATGAGCATTTCTGAGGTAAGTTGAGTGGAATAAGTTCGGTTGTTTTATGCTTAGTATGCATGCTTATGTTGTTGACAATGTTTGTTTTCAATACTTTTGATATCACAATTTTTCAGAAGGACTCCTATCCTCGTTTCACCAAGAACAGTGACACACCGATTGGAAAGAGTTCAATCCCGTCTCGGCTCGATGAAATTCAGGATAATCGTAGGCTTAATCGAATAGATAAGGTGTGAATTGTTTTTTTCCTTCTTATAGTGTCATTTATCATCATGGTGTTTTTAGTGGTACCTATGTCTGATTTCCATACTACTCATCCGTACATCACAAGTTTCCACGTGACTATCTCGAATTGTGATTGCTTTGGTTCCTAAATATTCATGATTTGTGCCAACATTCACACATTCTACTTTCGTTGTAATATTTCGTCGGCGATTTTTGCACGTGTTATGAGAACGTATTATCATATCACGTGTTGTTCTCAAATGAAATCAGTGAGGTCACCATCGTACTCGGAGCCAAATATTCTAAGGCTTTGCTCCTATAATCCAATGTATTTCTGCTTGCACCTCGTCGTCAATGTTTGATCACATCATGTGTTTGTTAGTGCTGTTCTGTCGATTCTGACTCGTTTTCTTTTCATCGGATTGCTTTCGGCCAGCTTCGGGTCGCAGTTCTGCCCCCACGCCTCGGGCTTTGTTTGTTGTTGGAATACGGGTTCCACCCCGTCAGCCATCCCGATCCTTATTTACCTACCTAGTCTACTGAGTCTCGAAGCTAGAGAGAGGTAGCGCAATCGACTCACTATAGTTGGTTGACTCTTCCACTCTTCGTATCCGATAGAATTATCGCTCTCACAATCCCTAACGAAATCATTGCTTTACGATGAACACCCCGCCGAAGTTTGCCACTTTTTATTTCAACAGTGTTGATTCGGACTCCTCATGTACAGATTCTGGATATTCCGATTCATCCGTTGCTTCGGAATTTTGGCAAGATGTCTTTTTATCAGGAGGTGTAAGTGGATTTTCATGCTTATAATGTGAAACAATTCTCATTAGTCATCTTGGTTGTATTTTACTTTATACCCTGCCGTTAAAAATTATAGTAGGCAGTAAAATAAAAAGGGTAAGACTGTGATTTCAACTTCAGCCTCAACTTAACTTAGTCCACTGCCTATTTGGGCTCCCCAGATCAATCCCCTTGATGGGTGATCGCTGATAGCAGTGATCGATAGAATACTAGCTGAGAGACAGGCGAAACGAAGGACCCGCATGGTGTGGTGGTGAAGGCGTTAGCTCCCGGAAAGGGTAATAGCGCGTTCATTCCCTACCGTATACACCTGCGGTCCAAAGTTTTGCAAATATCTCAGCATCATCTTGGTTGTATTTTACTTCATACCCTGCCGTGAAAAATTATAGTAGGCAGTAAATAAAACGGTTAAGATTCTCATGAGTTTTTGAACCGATAGTAAGTCATATTCTACAATTGAAGCTTATTATCCACTTCAAAAAAAGAGACTGTTTTTTTTCCAGTACCGTGTTGCATTTGCTGCAAAACAGTGAGTCGTTTTGTGGAAATGAATGCTGTACAAGTTGTAACAAGTTTCTCACGAAGCATACTTCCAATTTCGATTTTCGCAAACTAAATGCAGCGCAGTATTGGAAGCAGAGGAAAGTTGAAAATCAGGATAAGCTTCTATAATGTTATTGGCACCATCCTTATCTCGTGTTGTGGAACCATTTCTTTAAATGTTTGTTGCTCTGTCATCGGAACCGGATCAACTTGTTTGCTGTTGAATGCATCCCTACGGACGAGCAATGTTTTCCGAATTTTTTGAGGTCTTTATATGATAGAGTTCGCATCTAAAAAAACAGATGGTTTTGATATTTTAGGTGAAAAGGATCGTAAGAAAAGCGGAATGGCCGACTCGACACGAAGTTCGGCGAGAGTTGTGGCGCGTTCTCTGTCATAGTAAGGATTACGATAGTAGCAAAGCTTTATATCGTTCCGAACTCGAAGAGACTGCTAGGAATGGAAGTAAGTGAACAGTAAAGGCATTTGATAGTTTCTTGGATTATTAAACCAGAGACGTTAAAGAGTTGTTTGATCTTTGGCTGCAAGTTTCCGTTTTGTTTGTTCTTGTTGTGTACATTGCGTGATTAACATCTATAGCGAGTTTCATGCACAACTCTTTAGTGCTCTAGTAACATTTTTACCCTTCCCTTAATAGATTTTTAGCAGATTGAACTTTTTTATGTGTCTTTTTTACTGCACTTTTTTGCTTAATTTACTTTCTCTTGGGCATTATGAAATGCCTAGATTTTGTTTTTTCAGCCGGAATTACGTGGATACTCGGATGGCCCGCTTCCACTGATTGTGCGGGCCCCAGTATAATTTCCTCTTTTTCGGGGTTTTGCCGGTTTAGCCACTGTGGTTTCCTGGAATCCTGAATTCATTCTGACCAAAGTCTGTCCTAGGTCATCTCCATCAAAGGCAGTCGCCGCCTTTGTGGATCAGAGGGAGGTTTACCACCACCCGACCAGTTCGATGCCAGAGCCGTGGTGAATCCTGGTATTGGTTTACTCTTAGCTGGGTTTCCTGATGGAAATGCCGGAATCCTTCTCAGCTTGCCTACTACTCTACTGGAAGATGAATTCCCCAACTGTACATCGCAGCCCAACGCCCTAGAACACCTCCAGGCTGCAATGAGGCGGTAAACCGTTTGGGAGGCTTTTTCACCTATTGCTGTTGGAAATAAAGTTTTTCAAAGGTCTTACATGACAGTGGTAAGTTTTTTAGGCCAATAATTACCAATCTTATTTTTAGCGAAAGCGCACCAACCTCAGTTTCTTTGCGAGGAAGGCGTAGTGGTGAACAACTTTGATTTGAACGAGCAAGGAGCAGTCCGATTGCTCCGCCTGCTCACAGTAATTGAACAGTTACGTCCTGAAATTAGTTCTGCACCAGTAAGTATATCATGTTTCAAGATGTTCTTAATTGAGGCCATGCTAATAATTACCTTGTAAGTTCTCTATCAGATGCTTTATCCGTTATGTGCTCTCATGCTTCACTACTTAGAAGACGACGACGTCTTTGCATGTGTGCAGCATCTACTTGTTTCTAAGGTAATTTGTTGTCCTCGCCTTTCTTTTTCTCATCTGCTTCACCTCATTGTTTATGTGCTCGAGATTTATAGCCATTAAATTTTACGATAGGTGTTTCTTGCTCCTTTAGGGTTATTTAATGACCTCACCTGTACAGTGGTCTGCTTCATCCTACACTATTTTATCGCTTCTAAAAAAGCACAAACCACATGCATACGCAATGTTGAAACGGGAAATTGGCACCACCGATGATTCAATATTGGTTAAAGCGGTGCGTGAATCTGAAGTTCTTAGTTGCATTCTTCACAAGACTTTGTTAGTGTGTTTTTTTATCTTTCCAGCTCCGAGATTGGCTTTCATGGATTTTCAATGGACTTCCGTTAAATCATGTTGTACGAATCGTAGATTGTTATTTGGTAGAGGGTCATAAATTTGTCACCAGAGCAGCAATTGCTATAATTTACATGTGGGCAAAGTCATTAAAGGTGTGGTTGTCTAGCTGGAACTTGTATTTGTAATTTGATGTTCAACGCTTTTCTTTCCCTTAGTGTTCAGGACATTTCTAGAATCGTCCACATGAAGAAATGCATGGCAAATCTCAAGAAGAGCGAATAGAAGCTGTTAAAATGGAGTTGGCGAATACAGCACAGCAGATACAGGTGCGATACACATAGCAAGAAAAATACGTTTCTTCCTTATTTCCTTATTCCTGCTTTCTACATGTGCTTTTTTTATCATTAATTTGTTTGTAGGCGGCGTAACTTAAATAATGCTGTTGTTTTTTATTAAATAGTGCTCTTGTAGATCTCTGCGGAAAGCTTTATTCAAACAGCGACCCGTATCAGAAACTTACAAAGCTCAACAATAACGCGACTTCAAGTGCAGTTTGAGAATAAGGTTAGAGCCATGCGATATCACTGTTTATTTCTATCACTTTTTCTTCATTCAATTTGCTGTGTGAAATTTCTTTTGAGATAAATTTCAGTTACGTGAAGAAGTCAGTCGGCGGCAGTCGCAGAAACGAGGTTTGCCAAGGAGAACTGGTCATTTATACACTCAGCCGTTTTCCTCAGCAATAGTTGATCAAGGTATTTGCGCATCTGTATCACTTCATTAATATAATCCGTATAAATAGTTGCGATTGAAGATATAACATCAAGTTCTTGTTCGATATCTGATTTAGTTTTTAAGACATTCGCGACTAACCGTAAATAATTCCGTCTTGCAACTTTAAACACACATATTGCACTAATTGGTAAAATCTATTATTTGGGGTTTAAGGGGCGCCTTTAGCGGAGTGGTCGGGTGCGCCCTACAATAAACACGGGATGGTTCCCCGCGCCCAAGGGTCGTTTCCATCATTCCGTGGTCGCTAAATTGGTACCAGACTTGTCTGGCAGGATAGCAGCACTAGCTCGATTCATCGGTAGGCCACCGCGAGTCGTTGTAAAGACCAGATATGCATTCAGTAACATCCAACGATGCTTAATGAAGTCTAATGTATGGCGCATGCCTCAGGGATTGATCAACGACGACAACTTTATACTTTATCCTTTTCTATTATTGGAGTTTAAGTTGTTAGAATCTACACATTTCTGCTATGAAGGTTTATTTATTTTTCTGGACTACCGTTTCGCAAAACGTTTTTTTTTTCGTTGAAACAGATAGTTCGTGCAACGAAGTGATTTAACACTTAGGATCCATTTTAAGTTAATTTTCACTCATGCGATTATGCGGAAATAGCGGCCACTTCCAACTTTGAACTGACATAGTTACGCTCAAAGCAGACGTTTTCAGTTGGAATAGAGGCCACTGCAATTTGCAGATGTTCCGAACAACTTTGGAAACGTAATCGTTTTGAATAGCCAACTTTGCTTCCAAATAAATAGAATGAATTTCTCTTCTATAAGCTGGCTATGTTTTCAGCAGTTGGCGAAGAACCAACTTCGGATCCTAGGTGTAAATAAGTGAAACTTCGTACCCCAGAACGTGATGATGTCACAGTTCCTGGTGATATTTGCGGCTACTACGCTTGTGTTAATTCTTTGGGAATTAATTGTTTCGTCAACAGTTTTATTAGCTTTTGATTTCAACGAATTTAAATTTGGTAGCAAAAATCCAAATCTGTTATATAACTCTGTCAAGTTTCATTTTACTGAAGTGCGTTGGTTATCGAAATGCTACTGGTAGATGTCGAAAAACCAGCACAGATTGATGTCTCTGAATTTAATAAAGAGCTTTTCGACGAACATATTTACGCCGTTAACGTTTTTTTCTTTTCAATAGAGGCTGCTGCTGAAATCATGTCAGCGCTACCCCCTCGTCTCCAGCTGGAGACACCAAAGCTATTGTTCCGATTGAGCAATGATGGTGCAAGTTTTACTCATCTATGGAGCAAGTGGGTAGCACAACATTAGCACAGTATTAGACAGGATGAGTCTAGTTGTTGAAGATCAATATTTTCAGGATAGATTGTGCAGAACAGTCGCTAATACTGATAAGAACCACGAAGAGTGAGAAATTCGGCGCATATTGTAGTTCCTCATGGGCAGAAAGGAATGATCGTCGTGAGCGCTCCAAGTCGAAGTTAATATTAGTCGTAAATTGGAATCCACACCGTTTTCTTAATGTCATATAGATTTATTTAAGGTATTTTGGCACAGGAGAATCCTTCATCTGGGTGCTCGATAGAGAGCTTGGACTTCCAATAATATATGGATGGGTAGGAAATAACAATGAGAATGCCGACGCTTCTCCCCAGATGTTTATGGCAGCTGGTGACAAATTATTGGTGGTACGAGTTCTCTTCTACTGATTTCTTTGTTGAACATGTGTTAATTTGTTATTCACTCGCAATAAGTCTGTGAATTAAAAAATCACTTTGTATTATCTTGTCACCCAGTATATGATTTGATCATGTGTCCAGTAGAACGTGTTGAGTTTAGCAGTGGACACTGTGCTAGACAATATTTAGGTAAGTTTTCGTGTGATGCATAATAGAATTTCACAGATTGGTTCCGGTGATGGCGATGCTATACGTATTTCTGAAGAACTAACGCATGGTATGTCCTCAGCATGTCGCACTTTTGGAAGCCCTGCTCTGGTCGTAAGTCGCAGTTTTGACATACACGAACTTGAAGTGTTCGATGTTCTTACTGGCTCATAATTTTTCTTACCTTATCATTGGCACATTTTACCTAAGTTCGTCGTCTTTTCTGTCCTTGTTGCTTTTCTTTTGGCACAAATGTTCGTTGATGAAATCTTTTGAACATTTGTGCTAATTTATATATACGGAACGATTAATAATGACTGTTCCACTTGTTCTCAACCTAACAAACATCACCTGTCATTTTCTGCCCTGTTATTGCTAATGGACATATTAGGCTCTTTATTGTGATGTCACATCTGCCTTGTTTATGTAACATTAGCTTCACATTGTTTTTTATCCTTAGGAGTTGTATTTCACGGGTTTTGTATTGCAGTGGATCAGTACAATTCAGTGACATCGTACTAGCAATATATCTTGTAACTTGTTTGTTCTTGTGTAGTTAGAGCTTCGGAGTAATATAATATTTAGTTTGTTTTCAGAAATGCGATTCATCATGTTATATCTTCGCTGCAATTGTAGCCTAATCTGAGAGGGAAAGGATATGAGATTAGCATTTGAATGTGTGGCTGAAAGTGCTGTTTTAATGTCGCGCTATATGTGGCTTTAATGTACATTATAACGTCGTAGACAAATAAAAGATGATTTAGGTCTTTGATGTCTTCGCATCTCAAAAGTTAATAGCACAAAACCTATGGTCATCATAACCGTGACAATCATAGGATATACTACCATAACCAAGTTAAAGGGCTATGACGAGTTTAGTAAGGGAATCGAGTGAAATATCGCGGTAACTAGTGTTCTTAGTTGTTGGTTTTATCAAATACTTTCATGTAGGAGAATTACCTAGCAATGTGAGACGAAGGATCCGCATGGGGTGATGGAGAACGCGTTAGCCTCTTGGAAAAGGTAGTAGCTGTTCGATCTCCACTGCGAACATCGGCAGTGTGGAATTTTGCAAATATCTCAGCATCGTTGTGGTTATAGTTAAGCATAGTTCACTGTTTCCCTTGATAAGCAATCATGAGGTTGTTATTACAGCATTACATTCATAATACCAGACGTTTCGGCAGTTTCCCTTCTTCAGAGCCTGGAAAGGTTAAAATGACACTCAGCTAAGCACTCTCATAACCTCAGCAGGTAAAACTTGATACTTAAATGTTCATTCGCATAAGTTTTAAACACTCACTGTTCCACTATTGTAATCCGACTTTTTCATTCACCAGTCTACCTATTTCATTGCTAAGCTAACATGAGGTTGATAAAAATGTTTATTCGGGTAACGTTTCGACGCTTTCGTCTTCATCAGAGCTGATGGTCCGAGTCGATGGTCTACAGTCGTTCCTATTCTCAATATGGTGCCCTCCTCGTCGAGCCGCGTCTCTATTGGAACAGCACTCGAATGAGACACCAGCTAAGTGCTGTCCACCATCGACTAGGATCGTCGCCTCTAAGGAAGGAAGACGAAGACGTAGAAACGTCAGGTGAATAAATGTGTGGTAACAACCTTGAGTAAGCTTATCAATGAACTGTTGCACTCACCGTTTTGCTCTTTGTAAGCCTTCCAGTTATATATTTGGCGAAGACCATCCGCACAGTCTCACATAGGCAAAAAATGTGCCTGGTTCAAGTCAGAAAGTTAGCGAGATGTATGGCGCGAAGATATCCGTGATTACAAAGTACCCAAATCGCTTCGAGAGTTTTACGCGCCGATACTTTTGATTCCTGTGCCAGGATGGTGAGTTTTACACCAAAATCTCCTCCACCTTGTCTTATGGGCATCAAGTGGGCGAAATCGTCGAAGCACCAGCTATTCTGGACTAATAAATGCTATAATAACAACCTTATGCTTGCTCAACAAGAAAAACAATGACTCACTGATAAATGCCAAGGTTAGAACAAAGTCGATCGTGGGATTTCCTACATCTAAACCTACTTTTCAAACCCTAGAAAAGTAGAGATGATTGTAGTGTTTATACGTAGCTTGGAGACCGTTCATGGATCCTGGCATAAACGGCCTTATGCTGAAGGATAAGTAAAAGGAAAAGCTCTCGACGTTGATCACTCCCTGAGGAATGCGCTATGCACACCATTGGAGGTGATTAAATGCATATCTGGCCTTTGCAATGACTCGCCGTGGCCGATCAGTTGATCGATCTAGTGCTACTATCTTCCCAGGCAAGTCTGATACCAATTTGCCGACACCAAAGGGACGGAGGATTTGGTGAGCGTGGATCCCCGATCGAACTCATGTGCATAGCAGGACGCCTCTAACCACTGCGCTCCACGCGTCCCGGCCTTATGCTAGGGATGATAATTTAAGATAGTGTTCGCATTCCTAAGTGACGTATAACGGAAAGATAGATGAATGGTGTGAGGCTGCAGTACTTCCCAGTGTAAACGGCATTCGGCCGATGTACTGACCATCCGCTGCTGCTCAGATGTACCAGTTTGTTACTCGTTAATGTTTTCCAGCCATATAACACTCCAATGATCATCATTATTACTTACAATATAGTCGGTGTAATTCGGAATACCATACTTACAAACTATAGAAGCGTATGGTTCATTCTAATTTAGACCTATAAAGAAAAACGAACGTATGTATTCTGAGAATGTTAAGCCGGAAATGTATTTGTCAGAGATATCAGACGCAAAAAATTCTTCAGAACTAATCAAGTAACTAACAGTAATTGAATGTTCTGCCCGAGAGTCCTGACCAGGGTCTTAGGCGCTATATGCTAGGTGGGCGGAGTTGGTTGTCAGGGTGGGTCGTTAGAAAAAAGTTTCGCGGAGCCAGTAGTATCGATCATCCGAACATTTTCACATGATTCGTTTTTTCATTCCATCTTCGCGTTTTTTTTTCGTTTCTCTTCATAACGAATTACTCTCTTACAAAACTATATAACGGAAGTGTTTGATGTTTTAGTGGGTGATGAGCACCCCTACGATTCAGAATCGCTTCTATGATCTAGTTCATTTCGTTTTTCCGAGAAATTGCTTCGAAGAGTTGATTATTAACTTTAACATATTTCATCGTGAGTCTTATAACATCTTTTTTATTGGTTTACTGCTACAACTTTTACTGTTGTAATTCATCTTCCCTTTGTTTAGCAACATGTCCACAAATAGTGTTAAGTCGCGTGCTTGGAATCGGCATCACATTCGCTTCAGCGATTCTCTTCGTACCGCAGATTCTTAAGATATTCAATGCAAAAAACGCTAAGGTACGTTAAGACGATTAGCGCTTAGTTTACGAACTATTCAAGGCTCTGATAACGTTTTAAGGGAATTTCAATCATTTCGCAACTTCTCGCATTTATGGCAGCCGCAGGGACTGCTTCATACAGTTTCAATCAGGGTTTTGTTTTCAGGTGATCAATTTATCCACCAGTTTGCTTGGGTTTTTCCAGAAATGTCCGTATTTTCAGTCAATATGGTGACTCATTCTTCATAGCTCTTCAACTGATGATAATTGTTATGCAAATATTGTACTATTCGGACTCTAGTGCATATGCTTTCGCGTTTTTTGCTTTCTGGTTAGTCTTTTTTTTCTTAATCGGTTAAACATCATGTTATGTATACTTGTACTTCAACTGGAAGATGCCTCCCAACGGCTTACGGCCCCATCGTGGCTGGAAGGTGTTCCTGGGTGTCCAAGGGGGAGTGGGGGGGGGGGGGGGGGGGGGGGGGGGGGGTTGGGTTTGATCCCCATAGCAGGGTCCTCTAAGCTGAGAAGGAGTCCAGCGTTTCCACCAAGAACGCCAGCCAAGAGTAAACCAATACCAGGATCTACTAGCGTCCTGATATCAAAGTAATCGCATGGCGGCACATCTTCCTTTTGGTCCACAAGTGCGGAGACTGCTTGTGGTGATGACGACCTGCAGTAGACTTTGGCCAGGCTGATCTGGGGACTCCAGGGAACCACAGTGGCTAGACCAGCAAAACTCCGAGGAGATAGGAATTATGCTGGAGCCCGCACAAGCAGTAAAGACAGGCCATCCAAGTATCCAATTAAGTAATCCAAAGATAGGTGTGTGTTTATATTATTAGTGTTGTTAAAAGATAGCTTTTGAACTTTTCTCAATTTTAGTGCAAGTTTACTTTGAAATAACTTTCAGTCGCCTTCTATTCAACCAAAATGTATAATTTTAGCTGGGCTTCTGTTTTTGCCGTGATCGGAAACTACGTTCCAACACAAATCCTCACTGCACTGCAAGCGTTGGCCATCCCGATTGTAGTGGCATCTAAAGTTAGTGTTTTATTGTATTTGCATATTTAAAGCTATCTTTTCTCCCATTTCATACCACCATTTCCTTGCCTGAACTCTTTCGCATTTTCCATGTTCGGCTTTGTTTAAATATTTTATATGGCTGGAACATGGGCTTGTGGTAGAAGTAAAGCGATGAAGCTCTCGGAATTTATCTGTTTCTGAGGGATGCGCCATGCATTCAACTTCTTTGGGTATTGTCAGAGGGGTTGAATGCATGCATGGCCTAAGAATGACTCGCGGTAGGCTATCAATGTATCGAGCCAGTGCTGCTATCCTTCCGGACAAGGCTGGTACCAATTTAGCGACCACGGAATGATGGAAACGACCCTTGGGCGCGGGGAACCATCCCGTGTTTATTGTAGGGCGCACCCGACCAGTACTGTGCCTAGTACTGTGCCACATGCGCAGCTAGTCATAAGTAATTTTGTATACAATTTCCATCTATTTTCAATAGTAATTCTGCTTTAATGGTTTATTGCTATTCGCCGTGACAACGACGTGTTTCTAGATATTGAATTGCGAAAGCATTAGTGGATTTCTTTCTCAGTCGAGTCATATAAGCTGAAGAAAAGCTTAAATTTTTCATTTAGTAGCTCAGCCAAAAGTGAACATAAGCTGATTTGGAAAAAACCCTGGTCGACAAATGGCAAACTTTCGCCTCGATTGTGTGGAAGTGGAATATCTTTTCCGCTTTGGCGATAGTTTAGAATCCCACATCAATTTTCAAGATCCAAAAGACAGGCGAAAAATTTACATTATGGGTCGCTGATGCCATGCTAATGTAAATGGAATGTCATACGTTATTTGAAGCTCTTCAGGCTAATGAATTTCGGAATTCTTCGTTGTTTCTCTAGTTTATCCAGTACCCTTTTTGTTTCACATCTATTGTTTCCAGTCGATTCAAATTTTGCAAAACTACAAGGATCGAAGCACAGGTCAATTATCACTCGTTTCGTCGTCGTTGCAATTGGCAGGTGAGTTTTGTGGTGGAACAGATTTTCATTTTATCGTTGCTGTTACCATTTTTCCTTTCTGTTTCTTATTTACTTACTTGTATACTTGCATGGCCCGTTCTCACTGGTTGTGCGGGTCCCACCATAATTTTCTTTCTTCCGAGTTTTGCTGGTTTTGTCATTGTGGTTTCCTGGTCTCCCGAGGTCAGGCATGCTAAAGTCTGTCCCAGGTCGTCACCCGGTCGCCACTCTTGTGGATCAGAAGGAGATTTACCACCACGCAACTAGTCTGGTACCAGAACAGTGACGGATCCTGGTATTGGTTTGCTCTTGGCTGGATTTCCTGAAGGAAACTCTGGGTTCCCTCTCAGCTTCGGAGACCCGGCCAGGGAGACGAATCCCCTGTTGTACATCGCCGCCCGACACCCAGAAGCACCTCTCAGACAAAATGAGGCGGTAAACCGTTGGGAGTATTTCCTATTTGTGTGCTCATAATTTATTTTGATAGCATATTCTGTACTACTGAGTTCGACTCATAATGGAATGCTTTATTGCTGATATTCATGTCATTTGCTATGTTATGACGGGGATTCTAACATATCATTCTCGTGTTGTTAAGTATTTTATTAACTGCATAAGTAAAACCTACTCTTGTACTTTCTGAAACTTTAGTATCCTCTTGTCTCTTTCTGTAAAGAATATTTGTCTAACGAAACATTTATTTATAGAATTGGACTGTTTTTTTTCGTCTTGAGCCATCCGAGATTCGTATAATACGCATAGGTATCACATTTTTCGTACAGTGTATTCAGGAATTAGAAGTTTTAATCTGTGTCCTGACAGGGGGACAAAATCAGTGACGAATGCTTTCTGTAAGTTGTCATTCATAGGCTTGATGTCTTCAGTTTTCTTGTTTTGTACACATGTAATTTGGGGCATCCTTTGTCCTCGATTTGCTACATAGGTCGTGGTTCACTATTCTCGCTGTCATTTGCATGGTACGAAATATTCCTAACATTACGATAGCGTGTTCAAAAATACCGAATACGTGTTTTCCATTTTCTACAAACTCCACGATGGTTTTTGAAGCTCTGCGACCCATTTTTATCCTCGTGTTTATTTCTAGAACTAAGTGATTCATATTTCTAATTTTTTAAGTTTACAACTTACTTGGACATTTGGATGGCCCGTATTCACTGGTTGTGCGGACCGTTGTATAATCTCCATTTCGAAGTTCTCCTGGCTTAGCCATTGTGGTTCCCAGGAGTCCCGATGTGAGCTTAGCCAGAGTCTGTCTCAGGTCACCACCACAGGCAGTCGCCGCCCTTGTGGATCAGAGGGAGATTCGCCACCATGCGTTTGATGCCAGGACGGTGGTGGATCCTGATATTGGTTTGCTTTGAGGTGGGCTTCCTTATGGGAACTCCGGACTCCTTCTCAGCTTGGGAGGCCCTGCTACGGGGATGAATTCCCCTCTGTACATAACAGCCCAACACCCAGAAACACCTCCCTGGCACAATAAGGCGGTAAACCGTTGAGAGGTTTAATCCCAGTATCAAAAGATCGGGGCATTACAAAGAATGAGCAACTAAGCTGTAGCCATATTGCGAGAAGGCGCCGGTGTTACGGTGATTATGTGGTTTACCCAGGGCAAAGAGTCGTATTCATCTATGATTAAAGGAAGAAATCAAATGCTTGACGCTTGGTCTCTGCAGTTTCCATGTGCATCAATATGGCGACTCTAAAGCCAGATGTATCTCAACTGAATAAAATCTGCATCATGAAATTCACAATGGGACTTCCGTTGCTAGAGTGCGTTCATTTTAAGTCAACATCGTCACTAAATCTAAATCCAAATTCTGTCATCTTGTTGTGAGCCTGTGGTTTAGACGGTATCTCCGTACCTGACTTTCCCCATTTGTTGTATTGGAGCCTTTTTTGGGCACCAGAATGGAGCATGTAGTTTTGCTGTTTAAATTTTTTTTTGAATACATGTGTTTGTGTGCTGACGTGTATACCGGCACAATATGCATATATGGAAAGGTCGTTCATGGTTGTGTTTATGTATATATGGAAGGTATGAGACAGTGTGATAAAACAGATGGGCAATTTATTCACCTCAATTCACTTTGCCCGGCTGTAATTAAATAGCACCTTTTAGGCCTCAGCCTACCCATTTTCCATTACCCGAAAACGTGTGACGTGCCCTCACGGCCAATTATCTCGAGATACTTAACATAACGGAGATCTATACCCACCCAGAATGCGAAGAATACGAACTATGTGATGCAGAAGACCTAGTCAAACTTTACTCGTTTCCAGCACGAAATTATTGAATTTTCTGCGAAGGAAGAACTCTGGTTCTGGATTTTTTCCTCTGATGTCCGGGTTACGAGCAAAACGATGAAGCCTAAGGTACAGCCTAATATTCGACGTTGTTATACGTATTAACATATTGGCGACATATGACGTTTATCTCTTGAGTCGCTTAGAACAAGACCTAGTTTTCAGCCTTTACAGACTTGTTATTTTTCAATTTTTTTGACAACAAGCAAAAATTGTTCGTTAACTAGGGCATCGCAGAAGTTGTGAACATGACAGCATTGTGGAAGACACTTTGCTTTGTGGTTTTGTGGGTACGAATAGTATGCATGCTGCTATTATATTTACTGTGTTACTATGATCCATCATGTATGCACATTGTTAGAGGCATTTACAAGGGTTTGCAACTTAAGTTTATGTTGGTATTTTTTATTTCCGCGTATACCACACAATAACCCGTGATTAGAGGGCAGTCTACTTTTACAAAAAATGTGTTTCATAAATCATTAAGTGTGGAGAATGGCTTTTCTGGTCTGAACTCTTCTACACTGATTTGCTTTCGATTGGCTATCGAATGGATATATATATGTATATATGTATGCTATACATATGTATATATATATATGGCGTCGTAAAAAAGCTTTGTAAGTAACTGAACTGAAAATGGACACTACACTATCGTTTAATAGCACCGTCACTTTTGGACATTTAGGTTCACATTATCGTGAATATGTTAATTATGCACTGAAAGTTACAATTAACATTTACTTTTTGCATAACATTGTCTAAAGACGAAATAGTTGCTGGCAACTAAAGTACCTTTAAGATGGCTATCATATCAACAACAGTTCACTAAAAGGGTCATCGTAACTATCTTCTGACTTGCTTGATAGGTGAGCTGTTCAAGATCTTCATGGCGTTTATACCACTGCATATATGAAAGACGTATGAAGCAAATCGGTTCTGTATGCAGGATTCCAAACGGTTTTGTTATATAGGCTTTATCAAAACGGTTACGTAGGCCTTTTAGCTTTCAGTCTAGCTTTCGCTCGAATATTAAACTATTATCTAGAGCTTAAACGGAAGTACTCTCAGCGATATTCGTTGGGCATTGTGAACAAATATGTGTTCGTAATGCTGTGTAGTATAAATCTAAAGCATAAATGGGCATTAATGTTGGACAAAGAGATAACAACAAATGGACGAGAAAAACAGAAGACGACCAGAATAAAATGTATGTATATTCGAGAGAGGCCACTAAAATGATAGCAGGACGTATTATTCGCTCATGCTAACCATCTATAAGGGCGCGTGTGGCGTAGTGGTCGGAGACGTTCTGCAACACACGTGGAATCAATCCCGGCGCTCATGGTCCACTTCCATCCCTCCATGGTCGGCAAATCGATGCCAGACTTGTCTCGGAGGATAGCAGCTCTGGCTCGATACATCGGTAGGCCACTGCGAGTCATTGTATAGGTCAGATATGCATTCAATCACCTCCAACGATGCTTATTGAAGTTGAATTGCATACCGCATCTCTCAGGGATAGATTAACGCCGGAAGCTTTATCCTTTTATCCCTTTAACCATCTGTATTCGTATGTTTATGCGAGTTTGGGTTTTTGGAATGGTATTTGCTATGTTATTGTGCGCAAAACATTGTACCCACAACAATCGTGAAGGAAGGAAGTGAACAGGAGTCACATTAAAGACCGTTACGATTAGTTAAATGCTGTCCAAGATTGCACACAACAATTAGATTTCAGTGAGTGAAGACTGAATTTCACTGATTGTCCTTTTATCAACAAATTTCATGTTTATGTAATAATGCCGAGCAATTCAAACATAGATTGCTACAAATCTGTCTTACCAATTGGGGTGATGTCCTTGTTGGCGTTGACTTCTGATTGTTATTCTTATTTAAAAAGATATCGTGCTAAATTAAGGTCGTTAATGGAGCGACAAGAAAACTCTAACCTCAAGTACAGTATTTTTGGAAATACTTGGTCTTTCAGGTACAATTGCTCGAGTGTTCACATCCGTACAGGAGACTGGTGATAATCTACTGATCATTGCGTATACACTCTCTGCTGTTCTCAATGCAGTTCTGTTTGTACAGTTCTTTCTGTACTGGAATGATGCAAAGCGTAAGAAAGTGCATTAGCACACGCGTGAGAGCCATATCCCTCCTTATTTTCAATTTTCACTTTGGGAAGATGACCACTTTGTTTGTATCAAGTACGCTTCACCTGTCACCTATTTTTTTAATCACCGAACAACTCGAACGGACCCAACAAAGTTTTCATTTTTCCATGTCAACATTTATTTACAAGGTGATTTAATCGATAAAGTATTTAATGCATATATGTCTTAATGTGGCTGTCGCTTAGTCTCAGAATAGTACTTCTTTTATAGAGATAAGGTTTTATAAAGTTCTCCGGAGGTTAATGTCCGATTCCAACCTGCGTTTTTAAAGTATCATATCTCAACCCAGGAAAAAATTATTTGAAATAGAAACCAGTAGAGTCCACATATTTTTACCAACAAAAAACAGGTTTGTTTAAACCGCTTGCTTAAAATTCTAGACATTTCGAGGCATTGAAATCGTTGATGGCAGTCTCGACCTCGGCTTGCTTTCTGAAACATTTCTCGGACAGGAACTTATTGAAATGCTTGAAAAACTGTAAACTCTTAAGGCGAGAGGTCAAGCGACTATGGTGGATGAGGCAAATTTCGTAGCCTAGGTCGTTCGACCTCAGTGTTGCGTGCGATGGGTGGTCGCTCATTCTCGTGGAGTAGAATTGGTCCCAATCTGTTAACCAATCGGGTACAGGTGTTGAAGTTTCTAGTGCCATTTTTTTTTCGATTTACATGATGCCCTCTTCTGCTGTTATTGTTTTACCTAAGGAAACCCAGGACATTGTAATAGATAAAAGCTTCTGATGACCACTAAATGGTCAGCTCGACCTTTTTGTTCACCTTCTCGTTTTATTTTACATGACTTACCATCAAGTCTACTGTGCGGATCTCACCACTTCTTGCATTCATTTCGTTTTCCTCACGTTTCGGCTTATGCTTGAAGATTTCGTCTTCTTCATGAGTGTCACAGTGTACTGGTCACGTCGATTCTCATTTGCAATCTTTGCGATAGACTAGCTATGGGGCTCCCATGCGGATTGGAGGAGAGTATTATGCATGCGGTGGGGCCAGTTTAGTTCAATTTTTCGTTTGGAAAATGCCTCAGAGCTTCGTTGCGGTCCAACCACTGAGGCGATCGTTTCTCGTTATCGTAGAGGATCCTTACCGCATACCAAAAATGCGGTGGAGAAATGAGTCCTTCTCTTTGCACAGACGAAGGGCCAATGATACCTTAAAAGGGCGATTCCCTTAATTGTTATTCGATTCGTGTGGCATTCATTTGTCGAGCTCTTTCGACTTTTCAACTTTTCAAGTGCTCTGAAACAGTCGAACTACTTAGAATAAGGTCTTGTGTAAGTTCCCAAACAGTTGTATGTATTCGCTTGCAGGCTTACAGGTAGCCATCCAGTTCATCGTCACCAATGCCCGACTCCCGAGGCTTTCCTCATTTTTAGGGTAGAATCCGCAATGACAACATTTCTCAAACCAACATTGCACTGTGCGTTCATTAAAACTACTGTATACTCATACTTTATCAATGTTTCGAGCCGTTTCCTTTGTTTACTTCTGAATGTGGATTTATATATTTGTCGAAATTGCTGTTTTGACATAAAAAGGGTAAAGATTGAAGCTCTCGGCGTTGATCAATTCCTGACGGATGCGCCCTGATTGAATGCATACCTGACTCGCAGTGGCCTACCGATGTATAGAGTCAGTGCTGTTATCCTCCCAAACAAGTCTGATACCAATTTGACGACCCCTGAGGGATGGAGGGATTGGTGGGCCATGGGTGTGGGATCATTTCCACGTGTATGTTGCAGGGCGCCTCCGACCACTGCGCCACACACGCCCTTTTTTACTTGTTGTTTTGTTTCCACATATGAAATACTAACCTTTAAAATTTGTTATAAACACAGTTTTCATAATAATCCAACTATACGGAGCGAAATGGGTAGTGTGGCGCAGTGGTCAGAGGCGCCTTGCATCACACAGAATCGATCGCCGCGCCCATTGCTCAACAAGCTCTCCATCCCTCCGAGGTCGGGAGGATAGCAGCATTGGTTCGATACATCGGTAGGTCACCACGAGTCATTGTGAAGGCCAGACATGCATTCAATTACCTCCAGACGATGCTTAATGAAGTCGAATGCATGACGAATCCCTCAGGGTTTGATCAACGCCGAGAGTTTTATCCTTTATACGGAGCGAAATGCATGAGTTTTGGAATCATACGTAATAGTACAGCATTCGAGAAGGAAAAACAGCTGCTAAACAGATACAAGGAAAACGAAATCAAAAATCAGATTATAATTGCCGACCATCCTAATAGTTTTAACGTGACAACGATATGCAATATTAACGTAGAGCGTCTGTCATCATTGCTGGAGCTACTGGATTTTCTCGGAAAGTGGGTAGGAATTTCACTGATTACTGGCGAACAGCTGGAAATGATTATAGGATAGTCGCTAAAGAAACATTTGAAGCATTTATCGAGAAGCGCGCAAAGGCTGGTCAGTTCTTAACTTTAGGAGGTATGAAGTCTTATACTTCTATCAGGAATCGTTTTATGTATCTCTTACGAACTGTTTATTAGAGAGATTTATTTCATCGGATTAAGTGGATTCGTGTACGCATATCTCACAAATCCTTCAGAATCGAGTATGTTAGATTAGTTGTGCGAATTACGTCAATCAATGACAATTGTACCAGCCTCCATACACAATAAAGAAAGTGGTAAGTTCGTTTATTCGTCTCATGACGATGAGCGGTAAGATATAACATGTTCCAGAAGCCGAGTTTACCCAGAGATCTACACTACTATTGCAGGACCATTTACATTACCATAATTTATGGTGTTTCTAGTTATTAGTTCGCTCTGAATGTGACTATTCAGTGAGTGGTTTCAAGGTCTTTGTTAAACTTTTCTAAGAAGGTGTTAGTTCCGGTATAAGTTATTGTAAAATATGACTCTTGCCTTTGTTCTTTTCTACGCTAAATATAGTTTTCGTAGGTCAGTTATTTCTTTTCTAGTAAATATTTTTTGTGATATTAGATCATAATTATGGCATACTTTTTTTTTTACTTACAGGTGAGGATATACGAATAACAGGACAAGAATCTCAAAGATTGGATCTGGAACGAATTCTTCAAAAAGATTTACGATATGGGACTTCTCGGAAGGTGGTATCGACTAACTCAAATTTAACGATTACGATGTTAATCAGGATGAACTTGTTCATCTCTATAATTAAATAATAGTTTAGCCTCTATTTGTTCTGTTTTCTGCGTTTCATTACCCGTTAGCTGTTTTGCAATCCCTTCAGCAGCTAGTACGGTGAAAAATATTTCATCTGAGATCTCTATGATTTATTCAGGTTTTTTCCTAGTTACTCTATTTTCTAGTTCTCATGACTTGCTAGTTGTTTTGGAATTCTGTTAGCAGCTAGTACGGGGAAAAAAAAATCTCATCTGATATCCCAGTACCTAGCTAATCTAACCTGTGGCGGTCAACAACAAAATTTGTTCAATAATAGCTGACATTTCGTTCCGGTGATTTCGCCTTCTGTGATTTATGTGACTGCCACAATTTCCGTTTTCATTATTCAATTTCAACCTATATGCTACAAACATATGGGTATAATACGATAGTAAATCAAAACAAACATTGCCTAGGAGAACATTAACAGGTACAGGTGGAATGTATGAACCATATACGACGGTAAAATCTTGAGAGTATCACCTGCGTAAATGCTATCATTTATGAGGTAGAAAAGAAAGTGATACGAAACTAAAACCGAAAACCAAGAATGTTGAGAGTAACCATAATGACAGCGAACGCGGACCAGACAAATATTGCATATGGCCAGTAACTGGATTGGAAGGGACTAGCATATCTTTTCGGCACCGGGAAATTGAGCACACTCTTTGCGTACGTTCGCGATCTCATAACCAATAAACACGGAATAAGGAATTGTACTACAACACCTATAAAATAGTAATAGTAACATATCTTTATTTCATTCATTCCAAGGAACAACCTATCACAAAATGTATGCGCATGCATTGCGGTTGTCTGTCATAACTAGCCGTATTGTTTAACACTGATCTCGAAGCTGGTTTTTCGCAAGTTGCTGATAATTTTTCGATAACTAGAAAATTTGAGGAGTTAGAAAGGTTATTGGCTTACAGGAGACACTTTGCTTTATCTATCCGAAAGTACGGATCTTCCACTAAAACCGTCATTTGTTCTTTAAAGTTGCTTATAATGGAAGTTTTCTGATGAGATGAAGATGAAATTCAAAAATAAATGCATTTCGAGACATCTTTATATTAATGGAAGAAATACCGGTTGTTCAATTGCTTTCATTTTCAAAGTACAAACCTCGACCAAAAGAAAAAGTGCTCAAAATATGTTTGGTGGATTCCAAAGAATAAGAGTCGCATCATGGTCATCATAAGAATGATAAAACAAAAGAGAACTTCTCCTGTAGAATCTTTAGATTTTAAGGCTTTTATCTTCATTAATGAAGTTCACTTTTAGCTGAGATATGTTGGTTTAACCTTAAAAGTAGTCATTATTTTCGCACTGTGTGGGTGAGAATCAACTCATGCTGGTCCATAAGTGTTAAAAAAGTGATTGTAGGCTATAAAACGTGTGGAAAAATATGGGAAAGAAATCAGAACGTGTCTAGTGGTCTTCTTACCTTCCATACATTTTGCCGTCTTTTCTGTTTCCCAAGTTGCTTACCTGGATAGCAACCTGTTACAGTAGCCAGCAGAAGAACATCATCCGTCATTAGGCTAACTGTTGTTGGTAACGCTATTGCAAAGACCGGAACCATTATGTCGTACGGCTGAATTTAAATGAAATATTTTATCGAGGGGTTGAACGTTGTATATGTATTTTTCAAACGTAAAAGCAAGCATTGGTACAGGAGATGTTATGGTTTTCAGTAAAACAACTAATTTACAAGTGCAAATGATGACATGGGAGAATTCGAGCTAACATGGATATTTAAATGGCCATGTTGAGCATATCTTGCTCACTATGACCATCATTAGACATAATTTGTGAAGTAAAACAACCTGAAGACTTATACAATCGTAACGAGTGTTTCTCCGCAGCCCAGAATCATGCTGATCATCATCATGTAGAAGAGACTCTTCTTCAGAAAGAACCCTGAATCACATCATTTCCATGAGGTTAGACGTTAGGTAACGCTTCTATGCGATTTGAAAGTCACGGGAAAAAGCGAGGACTCACCGAGAACTTGTAGGCATTACCATATCCCAAACCATATCCCGAACAACTCGCATATTATTAATAAGCGTAATGCCAACAATGGGATAGTTAGTTGTGAGGGTGAACACAGGAAACATTGCTAAGAAATGATCACAGATAAAATAGAACAACGACGTAAAGTCGTCATGAAGAAAGTTGAGAGTGTAGACGTCCTAAAAAGATTTACTGAGAAAGTCAAAATGGTCTAACTTAATCCACACAGATGTAATTGTGGGGAACGAAGTGATCAAGAAATTGTGGAAACCTTTCTGTGATCTAAGTATTCAAAAGAAAGAAAACAGAAAAGATTGAACCTTTGAGCAAATAGCAACTAAGCGGTGAATCTCATTAGAATTTCAATGAGATTCAAGAGTTCTTTCATCTTCATTTTTTCATTTGAAACAATCATGAGATAACTTTGAAACCGTACCTGTACATTGGCGAACGCAAAAGAACCGGTTAAAGAAAGAGTGAAATAAAATGATATGACCAGTACATATACACAAAGAAGTTTCGCAAATACTCCCGATTTAGAACTAGAAATAGCAAGTTTATCGCTGATAGATGAAGAAGATATATAAGTAAATATAATTAATACCTCATAGGTGTGATTAGAGATGGAAGGCTGTGATGACACATGAACGCATAAACCGCAACTCCGAAAAGCGAACCGAAGCCATGAACATTCACTGCTGGAGGAGTCCCGGGAACGCCATTTGTTATCATTTGTGCAGAAGCCAGAACGATCATCAGAATAAAGGCTAAATGGGTAACTCTAAGCCTGTTCTATAGGGTATCTAATTTTTTCTCAACTATTATTGATTCACTGATGCTGAGGTATCTGCAAAACTTGGACCTTAGGCCAGAATGGAACGCGATTACTCTTTCCAGTAATCAGCCTCAGCTTAACTGGATCTAATGTCGATTTGTGCTCACCAGATTATTCCCATTGATGGGTCATTGCTGATGGCAGTGTTAAGGTAAAAAGACTGGCTGAAAGAAAGGCAGAACGAGGACCTCAGTTGTGCAGTGCGTAACGCATGAGCCCCCAAAAAGGGTAATTGCGGTTCGATCTGGCCTGTGATCCAAGTTTTGAAAATACCTCAGCATCATTGCGGTGGTTTTTCACATAATACCGTGCCATGAAAAAAGTAGTGCGCAGTAGATAAAAGTATTATTTAGGCAAGTGGCTTGTCGCATAATAGTGAGATCGAATTAAGATAACTTGACATAGCTTTCAAATTTATTTCGTTCTAAATCTCACCTGACCACCGAGAGATTGTCGTAGCAAGTTGTAGATGTTTAGTTTTTGTTATACCAATGAGAACCATAGGAGTACACACCATAATAAACAGAATTACACAAAATCGATATACTAAACACATGATTTGAAGAGAATAGACCCCGCTCGATGATGTAGTCAAGCCACTTAATCAAATTAATCCATGGTTACCCATAAAACGACTGAAAAATGCTGGCCAGTTATCTCGACAATTATCAGAAGGCAGAACAGTGGATGTGTTCACAGGTGCACTGCAAAAGGAAACTTCCTGTTTATACAGTGAAAACGGAAAGAAATATATTCACAAAATATCCCTACCATATAATATTCATCAACGATTTGGGAACCGTGGTGGAGTATATGGTTAGATCACCAAAGAGATAAATATTCAGTGCAAGGTGACTGAAAACGACTCCACATCGACCGAGGAACATCGAAGCCATTTGACTCTATACAGAAGAAGGAATATACATGAGAGAGAATTCACATAACAATATAGAAAAAATTAAACCAAGAATTAATACTCACGAGTTCAATTTTTTCGTTGATTTCAAATGAAGAGGGGCCACTTTCGCTAATAACCACATCTGAAAATCAACTTTTTAGAAGTTGTTGGAAGGGAATCGACCTACTTGAAGACTTCGATCTAGTGGAAATGAAGACTTAAGCACGATGAGCATTTTTGACACAGATGTTGAAAAATCTGTTGTGTTGTGATGCTTACCATCGAATTCCGAAGCTTGTGTCTCTTCTCTGCGCTTGCGCACATTAACTGCATTTCCTACAGAAAGCGCTTCAACAACAAATGTTGCTGATATATAACTAAAATGGAAAATTAGCTGCTACTTATCTCTTTTGAAGTGAACACTCGTACCTTACAGTGCATGAAATCACAAGCACAACTATACTGAGGACATAGCCGGCGGTCTGAAACGCTTTTGGTAAAGCCAATGCTCCAGTACCAACAATGAGATTGAACACACAAAGAAGACCTATCTAAAAAATCCACCATTAACATAATTTAAGCAATCGCAATGCTATCTATAATGTATTACAGTCGGGTCGTAGAGCGTTGAATGATCGGCACCGCTTGGCATGCTAAATAAACTTCTACTATAAAGAAGATGTCCCACGTGTCTGTCGTGCTTACCGCATCGATAACAGTGTAATCTAGAGTTACAGCATTCAAGTGACCATAAAGCAAAGCGACAACGAGATGAGACCAATACCCGATCGAGAACCCACGAAATCACCGTACACTAGTAAGCTCCATAGAAAAAAATCTGATTTAGTAAACGAAGCAAACAGATTTCACTATTTTTTATCAACGCAACAAAAAAAAAGAACTAGTCAAACAAATGTTCACCAACTACGTAACAAAAAAGTGCTCCGTAATCAATATGGTGATATACTAGCGATAACGTAATTCACGACATAAAATTGAAAACTTACTCCCTTGGATACTTGGATGGCCCGTTTCCACTGATTGTGCGGGCCCCACCATAATTTCCCTTTTTTCGGAGTTTTGCCGGTTTAACCGCTGTGGTTCTCTGGAGTCCCGAAGTTAGCCTGAGCAAAGTCTGCGCCAGGTCATCACCATCACAGGCAGTCACCGCCCTTTTGGATCAGAGAGAAATTTGCAACCATGCAACTAATTTGATACCAGGACGATAGCCAATCCTGGTATTGATTTCCTCTTAGCTGGACTTGCTTATGGAAACGCCGGATTTCTTCTCAGCTTGAGAGACTCCGCTAGGGGATGAATCTCCCCGCGGTACATTGCAGCCCGCCACCCAGGAACACTTCCCAGTCACGATGACGGGGTAAACAGCTGGGATGAGGATTGAAAAAGCAGTAATAAAAAAGTCCAGTGGGAACATATTTATTAAAAATGTAAATAAAAAGAACCAAACAAATGAGATAAGGACTATCAGATAAAGTCTTATCAGTACGTATCACTTTGCAAAAAAGACACATATTGCATTCAAGTAGAAAAGACAGGATATGAGAAAAAAAACCACTACAGATAGACACGTATTTATGAAGGAGTATTTAACCGTTGAGTACATTCTGAATGGAATACTGGGAGAAAAAGTTGAAAGTAGAGAAAACAAACAAAAAGACGTGAGTCGAAAGCACTGGAATGTTGGCATACGGAACCTTCTAGAATGAATCATGTACAAATTTGTCTATTGATGAAAGGTTACAATAAATCCATTATTAATATGCGATTAACTGAAATAACAGTTAAAAACTGTATAGAATAGTAATTAGAAGTGTATAATAACTTGGAAACAGTACTATGATGGTATTTAAATTCAGCGAATGCATTGGGATGAATGCAAAACGAGCGACGATGGATTTCGTCCACATCTGTGCCCAGTCATTCATTCATCATTCGGCCGCCGAACATCTGTTGAGTGGGAGCGCGCTCGCCCAGCCGGTCGCAACCGTTGCCGTCGGGTCAGATCGGGCGGCCGCCCCACCACAGCGATTTTCCTCAACTCTCGCCTTATTCCTCATCAGATCGATTAAGTTCATTTTTCTCCTATTGGTATATTGACAGTACATATGTGCCATAACTACTTCATTTAATGATGTGCACTAACCAGCTATAGATTGTGTGAGCGAACAACTCGGAAAAAAACAATTGAAATCGAAATCACACATACTTTGGCTTGTTTGAGTTCGGTTTTCCTGTGATATGTGACAGAACTGAGCGGTTGTTTTTAAAACTAAAGCATTCTCTTATTCTTTGTGAGAAACACGTTTACTCATTACCCCTGTTGCCGGTTTTCGTGCCCGATCCAATCGAATACGAACATTTCTTCGTCGGTTACAGACCTTCCAGTTTTTTAAAACAAAAAACCCTTTTCTCAATAATGAAAGCACTTGAGGGGCTTTTATCTCGACGGTATTGTAAAAAAGACTTTGCTCTATCGCTCTATTGGTTATTCCTATTTGACGTGTTACTATGGTCCATTATGCAAATGTATTGCTGTCAGCGCTTGGAAGTACTTCGCATCCTATGATGAATTCATTTAGGTGTCTTTTATATTCGCACATTCCATACAATGAGAATACGGATAAAACGAAGTAAAAATAAATTATTGTAATCACAATTTCAACGTATTACTTTCTGCCTACTCTTTTTTTTAATGGCAGGGTTTGTGAAATATAACTTCAATGATGCTGAGATATTTGCAAAATTCCGGACCGCAGGTATATGCGGTGGGAAACGAACGCACTATTGTCCTTTTCGGGGATGGGTGATTGCTGTGGCAAAGATCGATAGAACTAGCTAAGAGACAGGCGAAACGAAGGACCCGCATGGTGTGGTGGTGAACGCGTTACTCCCCGGAAAGGACAGTAGCGCGTTCGTTCCCCACCGCATACACCTGCGGTCCAGAGTTTTGCAAATATCTCAGCATCATCGGAAATAAATTGTTGGTCAAGTTATCGGTCGATGAACACTTTTTAAAAAGGTTTTTTGTATATTAAGTATAGAGAATGATTTTTTTGACCTCATTCCTCCTATTTCTTTTAAGTTTCGACAAGCTATCGAATAAATAAGGGCGCGTGTCGCGCAGTAGTCGGAGGCGCCCTGCAACACACACGTGGAATCGATCCCAGCGCCCATGGACCCCACCAAGCCTTCCACTCCTCCGGGGTCGAAAAATTAGTATCAGACTTGTAAGGGAGGATAGCAGCACTAGGTCGATGCATCGATAAGCCCCCACGAGTCATTGTAAAAGCCAGAGACGCATTCAACAATCTCCAAACAATGCATAATGAAGTCGAACGCATGGTGCATCCCTAGGGGATTGATCAACGCCGAGTGCTTTAGAGAGCCTTTATCGAATAAATATAAATAGAACGGTGAAGAAAATCTCTGGAAGCCTTAAAACTGATATGGACAGTATAATGTTCATAGGGGCGGATGGGGTAATAAAATACAAGCAAGTTACTTCGGATAATTTTCTTACTCCATTTAATGAAGGAAACCTTCATAGAGGTTATACAGTGGAGTGTACTGTGTTAAAATATAAGTGATTACTTAGTAATTCCAGCTCAGTTGTTCAAATGAATGTCGGCACGATGTGTGATAGGAGGCTTCCACTAGCGTACAAATAACGCTATTGCTTGAACACCAACGCTAAACTCACCATACGCTATATTTTTAAGTGATCTGCGAGTTGATTGTACGTTACACAGCAGTTAGCTTTATAAATGAATTAAGTACAATATCTATTGCACATGTTAAGCCAACATTCAATATCTGGCAGTTAGCACCTATAATCCCGTAGAAACACCTGTAAACCTTTCCCTTTGTTCTTATCGAGTACCTAAGCTGCTCGCAGAGGATAAAGGGTGCCACATTTTTTAAATCTCATTACCTTTGTTTTTACCCCTTTTGTTAAGAGTGCACCCTCATGAGTTAAACACCGTGCCCAACCATGGCATGTTAACCCTAACAAATTTTTTAAAGTACATAGACAACAGTTTCTTCTCAAAATACTGTACTAAATCACTGAGGCGAACTCTTCATGTGCTAATCACTTGGATATGAGAATAACAACTTTTTCTTTTGTTCCTGTCAATTACCTTACTTTCTTGCGGAAGATGAAGAGCTGCACAGGTTTTTTTTATTCTACAGCTTATTCTCGAATCGTTTTTATCGTGATCGACGTTCGTGGTTTGGTCCATTTCAAGTGTGGTAGCGTTTACGAATCGTTTAGTGACCCGTAAATCATTTCCAGCTGTGAATACGGTTGCTTGCCAAGGGTCCATAAATACATGCATCCACTGAAATGTAGGCGATCGACCTAGACGAAGCCTACATCCTTTTAGAGTCAATTCTGTTCATTTTGAAGTCGATCTGTTGCCAATTGTTTTGAGTGCATAAAAAGTTGAACACGAATATGTAAGTATAGTTATGAGACTGCTCAGCAAAGGTTTGTACAAATTCCTGTTTCTTGTTCCGCATTCCTTTTCTCTGATGTGGAATTACCAATATGTAACAAATCTTCAACTCTTAATTCCGATTCACTTCCATAGTATGGTTACGGTGGTTGTTCAGTTTTCGCGATCTCATACGGAATCACTTCTTCAGCTTGAACATTCATACTGAACTAATCGGCCATGTTTATACGAGTGTTGTTTCTTATTCTACTATGTTAAAACGTCAAGACAATAGAATCAATGCTACGTTATGTTCTCGGAAGTTTATCGTATTCTTCCTTGTGATTTTATGCACACCTGTTCTGTACTTTGTAATCGGTGAGCACTTTTACCACTTCACTAATCTAATTAAGTCAGTAGTGGTGTACGATAGTGTAATTAGTTTGATGTTTTCGTTTTAGGATCAACCGGTAATCAGTATCAGTATCTCAATCACATCTCATCAACGTAAGTTGCTTGAGATTTCTATGCAGCTCCGCAAATTTACTTCTCCACATACGTTTATCGTCGCGAGTCTGGGAGTGAAATTTTCTTCTCGCATTAAAAAAGATCGTCTCAAATCTCACAAACAGTCATCGTTTGGCGTTTCGAAATCGTTCAGAATGAAAAGAATTAATCAATTCAGTTCGTATTCAATAGTTAGACTCCGATATCTAATTTTATGCTACTACAGCATCTAATAGACATCTAATTTCTCGATGTTACAGCAGGACTCAGATACATCTTGGTACTCCACTTTTCCGTAATCCTTTCGCTATTTTTGTGTTCTCGTCATCATCGTATTCTCTGTAGCTTGACGTACAAACTCTTCCGAGATATAATTTTTTGTAAGGTACAGCTTTAAGGGCGAGTAGCGAAGTGATAGAGAAGCTATTCAAGAATACGTGCAAGATCCTGGTTCAACACTGCACAGACCTAAGCCCCACATAGGCCTACCAGGCTTCTCTGAGAAGCTCCATCCAAACTACAATGCTGTTGATTACTTGTGGTGAGAACCTCTCTAGCACGGCCATCTACCTGAGAGGATCTGCTCGACCAGCCTTCAACGAAATCCATAAAAAGGACAAAGGTCCTCAAGGAGAAGGTGAACGTATCTGCAAATACATGATGCATGTGAGGAAATGAGGAATGGAAGAAGTGCTGGTATCCGTACAACATATAAAGCGTCGTATAAATTTAGAAGAAAAAGAATGTAGTCTTTCTGAACCGACGCTTGCAGCACTGACCTAAGTTGATTGGGATACATACCGAATGCAAAAAGTACAGAGAAGTTTTCTTGCGACAGAATAAACAATCGGAAAATTGAGTTGATATTAATTCATGCTGACTGATCTATTTGTTCACACCTATTTGTCTGTATGGAAATCACACACATTGGACTAACTAACACACATCGAAGTGTTTGTAGCAGCTTGTTATAGAAAGGAAAACCTCCAAAAACACTCTCAACATCTTCTGCTTACTAGCCGACAGTTCATGAGTCATCATTGCATTTCCGAATTTCACTAGATTTAGGTTGACAGTTCACTAAAGTGTTTAGAAACCAATTCACAAAATATGAAGCTCTCGAGAAGGAGACGGTTCCTGGTCCTATTGATAACCATACCTCTATAACTGTCCAAACGAATTCTCCATCATTTGACACCTCATTTTCTCGTCTTATAACAAATCAGGTGAAAGGGTAAGACAGTGCTTCTTCTTTATTTATCCTATACTTGGATTTGTAAAGCCAAAATACTGTCGCGTATCTAGGTTTTCAATTTCCGATAACGATGTGCTAGTGTTCATTCATATACAGAAGACTGCTGGAACGTCGTTTGAGAAATTCCTCGTTCACCATCTGAATATTGAGCAACCTTGTCAGTGCATTAAAGGAAGGAAACGATGTACGTGTTTCCGTCCAAATAGACGAAAGGAGGTAAACTGCTTACTATTATGTTCTTTTTTGCTTTTGTTAAGGCCTAAGGAAGAGTTCATTCTTGTTATCCACACATTTACGATTCTTTTTCGACAAAAGACGGTTATTTTTCGACAGCTAGACGATTTGAAGGGCTAGAACATGACCGAACTGTAAAGCAGGTTTTGTTCTATGGTTCTGTGGGTATGAATGGTATGCATTCTACTATTTGCTGCACTTTACTATTATCTACCATACAAACATTGTTTTCAGCACTTGAAGTGTTTTGTAGCTTAAGTTGATACTGTTTCGGAAAGTATTCTTTCTTTTTTATACCTACCAATTCCATACGACAACTGTGATTAATTACAGCGATTACAATTGGAATAACAATAAGTTCTTACTCAAATTACCTCTAAACGAAACAGTTCGCAGAAAGTTCATTGTTAAGGCATCGACTGATTTAAAGAAGTATAGAAAAAATGTTCTGGGTGCCAAAATGAACTATTAGAAAGAAAACGGTCTCTGTAGAAGCGATCCTATTCACATTACTATTACCTATGAATTCTGTTGAGTCGTTACGTCGTCATGACCGTGTTTATTGCCTCTTCTCATTTTGTTTCGTAAATATTCGTTCTACACGCGTGTTGTTATGTATTAGAACCGACGAGAATTCAAAATCTTTGTCACTTTTGACTTCGAATGAGAAATCATATCTAAGTTTTTATCAACACACTTATGATGAGCTTAATATAGTGCTCGACTGATGAAACGCTTTATTACATCAACAAAACTTGTGCTATGGAATTCACCCTGCGTTTTCACAATAGACTTAGTCCATTGTCTCGACTTCACAGCACTTTCTGGTTTATATCCAATTCCTAACATTGCATTAAATTATTGCACCATCTGATGGTCATTTTGGCGTGAGTACCTTCTTTGCACAGGTTCTTAGTTTGAGTCGGGTGTTCAGATCTGGTTGTTTTCTCGTTACTCAACGGGTTGGTTATGCGGTTTACATGCAGACTTCACAGAGCTTTACGTTAGCGGATGTGTGGATCAGATGCTCAACAAAAGGGAAGGTAAATGTTTGAAATCACTGAAATATATATTAAATATGGTGGAACGATAAAGAATCCAACGTTGAACAATCCCTTAAAGATTCACAAAGCCTCCATTAGGCACTTTATAACGTTAGTGTTTTCACTTTTCCAAATAAGTACAATACCCATCTGCAGAACCAGATAGGGTGGGTGCTTCGTTTATTTGGGCTATGGAAATCGAACCAATGATCATGTACACTACAGGGCACTTCCAGTCACTGCAGTACACGTGACCCTATACATTCATTAAACGTTTTTTTTTTCGAATTATTAGAGCTCATCTGAAACAATGACATGAAGGCATTGACTAACCAAGGTTTCTTCAGAAAAAACTCGGATAAGAATAGTATTTCTTGATAATAATCGTTCGTGAAGAGGAACTAAATAAGAAGAGATTTCTATACATGTTCGACAAATCCTTGTTATGTTTTCATAAGCATTTCAACATTCGCTTCATTGGAACTCAAAGAATATGAGTCTAGGAACTCAACGGTCACGAAGGTACTTCTATACGACATTTCTCCGAGAACCAATCTCTCGACTCATCTCAGAATATCGTCATGTCAATCGAGGTGCCACATGGATTGCTTCGAGGTGAGAAGTGAATGACAAGGTCAACTCGCATCTAATTGCTATGTATTGTCCAACATTTACTCAGATTAATTGACTGGTACCTTAGACATATTTGTAACGGTCGCCCGCCTACGTCAGACGAATTGCCGTTATGCTTCGATCCCAACCAAGGTTGGGATGATGTTAGCCTGAATGAGTTCTTACATTGTCCTTTCAACCTTGCTTTCAATCGGTAAGTGAATATTTTTAAAAAACCAGAGACGAAAATTCGCTCACGGATGCAGTTGCGCTTCAGCCAAACAAGAATGCTCGCCGATTTGACTCTTGTGAACTGTTACTCTCGGAACAGTACGGATCCGAAAACGAGAGACCGTATTCTCTTGGAAAGTGCGAAGAAAAATTTGATGTAAGTCTCTGGATTAAATTCTTGATATGACGTGACTGTTTATGATGCAAGTGATAATCACGATGTCGTAATTCAGGGACATGACATTTTTCGGAATTAAGGAAAGAATGGAAGATAGCCAGATGATGTTTGAATACTTATTTAACATCAGGTGCATCATTTCTTCTATGATTGTGCCATTTTAGATATTAAAGGGTTTACTTCAATCTAATAATTTCTGCTATACAAGAAATCCTTATTCATCTATACAACGTCTTAATTCTCTTCTGCCCTCAATATCATTAGTGCTTTGTGATTGGAGTGGGACAGAAATTTGAATATGAATGAAGTCTTTGTTATCTGAATCCTCTTGTCATTATATATATTATTACTCGGAAGAAGAAGCGTCATGGAATATCTCATTAAGTCTCAACCTAATTTCTTCGTAGAAGTCTTTTGAATGTTGCGTATTCTATAAATTAGGTATATTTTACGGAACTTATACAAACTATATGATAAACATGTTCTCCTTTGACAGCTTTAATCGTCAACTGTCAGCGTGGAGTCGGAGCAAATCGAATGATACAGATGTCACTTCCAAACAAATGAAGCTCATCAGAAAGAATAATGAGCTTGATATAGAGCTTTATGACTATGCTCTTAAGCTCTTTAACCACCGTTTGGCAGCTGTTTTGAATCGATCAATGCCTGCAGTAAGTTCCGTTTATGCGTTAGCCACCTTATCTTGTATTGCAGCTTCTTTGCAACACATAAACATAATATTTATACAAGAATGAGATACAAAAAAAGTACAAAACTCTCGGTATTGATCTCTTTGGATCTCTGAAGGTTGCGTCTTGAATTCCACTTCATTAAGTATCGTTGAAGGTGATCTAATTCAAATCTGACCCATACATACAATGACTTGCCGTGGCCTACCGATCTATCAGCTGAGTGCTACTATACTTCTTGCAAAGTCTAGTACTAATTTGTCGAAGCGGAACAGATAGAAGGCTTACTAAGCCCGTTGGGCTGGGTCGAATCAACGACCGGGTATGTATTCCAGGGCATCTCTAACCATTGCACTACACACCCATTTTGCGAATGTAATACCGTGATCCCTTCCAATGGTTTACCGCCTCATTGTGGCTGGAAGGTGTTCCTGGCTGTTGGGCTGCGAGGAACGGCGAGGGATTCATCCCCCTCAGCAGGGTCTCTTATGCTGAGAAGGAGTCCGGCGTTTCCATCAGGAAGCCCAGCTAAGAGTAAACCGATACCAAGATCCGCCACCGTCCTGGTATCAAAGTCGCATGGTGGCGGATCTCCCTCTGATCCGCAAGGGCTGCGACTGCCCGTGGTGGTGAACACCTGGGGCAGACTTTGGCCAGGTTGACCTCGAGACTTCGAGGAACCACAGTGTCTAAAACAACAAAATTCCAAAACAATGGAAATTATGCTAGGGTCCGCAAAACCAGTGAAGACGAGCCATCCAAGTACCAAATACCAATACCGTAATCGAATAGCAGGCAAGCACATTTGAAGTAGTAGAACGACAAACATCGTAACTTGCTGAAGCAGTCATGGCTACTAAATAATTTCGTCTTAGTGGTTTTACTGTTTTAGATCAGAGAAACCAATGGCCGTTTCACCTCGTTCGAATTCAAGTCAAAATCAACCCAAAGGAATGTGCATATCATCCGTAACGATGGTGCTGTGCGAGAACGAGTATTCCGCAAACCAAAAAGCACGGTGCTCAATAATGACAAGTACGAGAGTGATGACGACGACGATCAAATTTTGGACGAAAACATGGAGGTCGAATTAGATTGGGTTTGATGTCTACGTGAGCAAAGGGCTAATATTTTAATAATTGTTAAACATGTATCCATTATTCGCATCTCATCCCAGAATTATATTACGATTTCCGGTCTGTATTCTTTTGTATGTGCCATGAATACGTCTATCGTTTCCAGAGATTATTTGTTCATACTCCGTAAAGTTATGCTATTGTGTTGAGAAACAGAAAAAAAGCTTATCACAATATTATTGCTTAATGTTTTAAACATTTCAGCCTACGGAAGCAATAAAAAAGGTCTACAACTTGTCCTATACCGCTAACCTGCTTGATCAAATTGTGAATTGTCTCGTCTGAATACCAACACGTAATTGTTGGCTGGCATATTATGTCGGGCCACCAATCGAAGACCACAACTTAGGGCTAACTGAAAACAAAGTACGAATAATGTGAAACAATAAATAAATGGCTCTGACTAAGCAATAATTACCGAGTTGAGGTCGCGAATATCCCTCAATCCCCATTCGGGGTTCTCACTCCTTAAGCTAGCATCGAAGTCGATATTGCTTTGCGGCGAAATTACACCACCAACTGCATATGGCCCGTATGTTATGAGAAGACCATTACCAAATCTTAATAGTATGCCCGAAGCCTAAATAAAATCAGCGTTAAGGCATTCGCGACAACACCAATCAAATGTGATGCTTTTTGGGCTTATCCCTCCACGTAAACTTTCCCTGGTGTACCTTTTTCACTCAGTCGATGACTCACCTATCTAAGGTGTGCAGAGAGGTATGAAAAGAGCTACATTCTACACTTGATAGTTCAAGAGGTTGTCTTTCGGAAGAATTTGTTAGATTTGCGTTAAGAGGTAGCAGACGAGGAAAGTAAGCTGTTTCCGAGCACAAATACAAACACATAACCAAGGCAACGGTGAGAGGCAGCGCTGTATACCCTCAGGTTCACAACGGAATCGTCACACATAACAGCGCCGTGGAAGACCACCAGTCGTAATATATATTTTGATAAGAGTAAAAATTGAATAACATACAGCTTTCCTACCTTGAAGAGTCCTTCTATCGCAGCTTGACTACTTATATGAATCATATTAATGTTAAGAATAACATCCACTGATAATGGTCCATAATCCGCTGGAAGTGCCCAGTGATTTACCGGTTTAGTAACATCAATGAACAAAGGCACTCGAACATTCGCAAGCTGAATTATTCGTTTTAAATAAAATAGACCTAACGAGAATATCCCGTCCACAAAAACCTTGCCTTACTAAAACTACTTCCCTAGGAAACAAACTTAAGAAGGGAACATTCCTGGAATATAGGCCAAAAGCACATTCGTTTTCTATGCATAAAATATTATTCAAATGGCATAAAAATAATCGACAAAGGCAAGATGATATTAGCAAAAAACCCAACACATCAACAAAACTTTCTGTTCCACATGTACTCGGTTCACTTTCAATGAACTACGTTGTTTCTAAATGTTAACATTTAATTACTGCCTACTATAGTTTTCATGGCAAGGTATGATGTGAGATTCAACCACAGTGATCCTGAGATATTCGCAAAATTTAGACACACAGGCCAGATCGAACCGCGACTACCATTCGGGGGCTCGCGCATTACACACTGCACCCACTGATGCCCTTGAGTTACACTTCTCTCAGCTAGCAGTATGTTGCTTCTTTCTTTAAATACTCTAACAACAGTGGGATGATGAATTTAAGGCTACTGTAAAGAACTCACTCTGTGATGATCAATATATGCGACAATACTGTGAAGTGATCGAGCATCGACCTCCGATGGTTGAAATGTAACAGCAGGAAATTTCTCAGCAAATTTAATTATATGTTGTCCAGTTCCAGAAGAAATTTCCAACACCTTCAACAAAAAAAGCACAGTTCATCGATGGTTCCAAAGTTATTCATATGATTTGCATTTACGGTATGAAATTAATCAAGTGTCTAGTGTATAGTTTAGAGAAGCGTATCTATTCCTGATACTTCAAGCTAAATTTGAGAGGTGATACATTGAGAAAACATGTACCCAACCCATAAATGGAAGGTTGAAATAAAACTGGGTAGAATAGTAAGACAGTTGCTAAAAATAATTTGCTGAATTCCAAAAAAAAAGCTAAAAAAAATTCAATATGCCTTCTAAATTTTAGCGGCCTCTTTTACTTCTGACTAAGCAGCACTACTTTTCACTAAGAGTAAAAAGTATTAATCGGTCAATAATGCTACGATGAGCATAATAGATTTCTGCACATTAATCTTAAAAACACAGGTCGAAAATTTATCTCACAAATAAATCATAAACAGATAACAATTTTAAAATAAGAAACGCCACCAGGTCTATGAACCCACTTTCATATCCTTAAAGAGGTACCTGGCTAGAACATCAGCGATAGGACTAGCATTGCGCTCAGCGGCAGCAGCGCGAAGCATTACAAACTACCAAAAATCTAGAACAGAATACTATAAAAGTATGGTTGAACATTACAGACGTGGTCACGTTTAACACATAACAATAGGGGATTATGCGAGCGGTCCTCCTCCACTGATCGCGAACCAGATTTGCACCACACTATGCGACTCTGGTAGCGTGACGAAGTCACTGAGCAGGATTACTGAACTCTCATGTATACACATGACCCAGACCAGTACTTATTCTACTGAGTACTCGTAAACTAACGACTATGTACTGAAACACCACAAGCACAAATGCGTTGCAAAATAGAACCTAATTCAACAATACAACAACGGCACCATAAAGAACAGCAAACCTGACGTCACAGTTGTTCGAAGTAGCCCTACCAAATAAAGTTGGAGAAGTCTCACTGCATTAATGCGTGCGCTTTTCACCACATCAGTACCACTGCCAGTAATGTTGTACATAACTACAGTGCTCACGAATAAACTACCATAACTAGTTTACCCATGACCTTACAACTACATTTTATAGGGTGTCTACAACTATTTGGAATTCCCACAATCTTTCCACCTCCACAAGTAGTCTCACTATTCAATGTGTAACCTGCGTGCAATCTCAATATCTACTTACTTGTTTCTCACACGAATATACCTCATGAAAATCGACAATCCTGCTTTCGTTGAAGTTTCACTCTCAAAACATTTATTGACCACAATAATAGCAAATAAAACCTGACAACATAGATAACATAAACGTAGTTTCTAAATACGTGGTGTGAGTATGACAAGTCTATATTATCACATACGATTAGTTGTTGTTCTGATATTTCTTTTCAAAATTAGCAGCGTCTGGTTTACGCGATCAGATGGATCATGCGGAGATCTGCAATTACTGAATATATGAAATGATTTTTAACGACTACTTAGTACTCTCACTGTAACTAAATCCCGAGTGGTCTGTAGCCTGATTTTTATAGAATAAAAAAATAACCGCCTCTCAGCCACTAGTAAGACTCTGACTGCCTCTGTAAATACACTAATCCAAGATTCTCCCTGAATAACAAGAATCGTGGCTCAAAGAAGCATCTAGCATCCACAGGCAAACTGATATCTAGTCACCAATGTTGCACTTCGATGCAACCATTGATTGTCAATGAAATATATAAGCCTACTAAATCTATATGGTATTGTTAACTACACACGGATCCATGCGAAACGAATTTTAAGAAACCTACAACTCGTCAATCACAATTTTTTTTCAAAGAGAGTTAGTATGGCATATAACAATGTCAACAACGTTTTAAAAATAACCGCGTTAAATCTTTTCCGAAACGATGGCTTCCTTTATGAGCATTAAAGTTGGAACTTCTTCCTCATTAACATCTCGGTATTCTATAATTGCAACCTGACCTTCACCAGCTCCATCTGCCATTCGCTCTCCTGAAATACTGTCTGTACCTTACGTACGTATAAAATGAAGGTACAGCTCACTCACCAATAAAAAATTGTAAGTTTTTCCACCGTTTCTTGTCGAGAAGAGAAACAACCCAAGCTTGGATCTTCTTCTTGAATGTATCCACTTCCTCTTTAGACCTGCCATTTTTTTCCATGTGATCAACAACCTTCTTCATAAATGATTTCACGTACGATTTAAAGGTTGCTTGGTCCTCGTAGCAATTCATCTCCTTAACTATCAGGCATAATCATCAAATCGTGAGCTCAAAATACATTCGAATTTTTTGATAAATAGCAATGAATTGCAGATAACAACAGCGCTTGAATATCTGAGGAACTAAAGAAGCTTCACCCAACCCCGTCAAGAACATGTACAAATCAACATATCAGCAACGATGTGCAATTTTCGTCGGGAACCCCATACACCAACCCATAAATTTTCCACGTGACGCTCAATGAGATGAACACACTCAACAGCAGGACAGTCTTGTATGTGTAGAAACAGCTCCACTGGGCTAATGATGAAAACAATATTTGTGACCAGAAAACTGATAATCTAGTACGAAAGTTATTCCAAAGTCCTTCGTGCAAAAAACAGACAAAATTAAGACGTGTCGTTCACGACTCCTACTGTCCGTGTTAAAACTAGGAAATGTTAATGCAGTACAACAAGAATTTTGACGCAAAAATGCGCAACGTTGGAAATAATGACACATTCTGAATATCACAACTCGCAGGATGAAATCGTTCTTACTCGAAGAAGACGCAGTCTGAAACAGTCTTAACAACAAAGAGTGGAGAAAGCTGAACTCCGAAAAACCATGACTTTATCGTGGTAAAAAGCTAACGATTTCCCCTGATCGCAACTCTGTTAAAAATGAATATGTGAAACTGGATATTGGAAATACTGACTGTCTATTTATGAACTACCCTACCACTAGTTTGTGATTGAGAACAATGTCGATCCCACGTTCCACATGCTCCTCGGAGTCATTTTCACCTTCTTCATCATCCTCAACAGATGGGTTGGCTCCGGGCAACATAATTTCACCTTCCTTACGAACAACATGTTTACCCTTAAACTCATAGATGATACCATCAACGAGTTTCATGGGAAAGGAATCTGACGACAATTCGTCATCTGAAATACGTATAAAATGCTTGGGACATAAACAGTTTTAAATTGCGTGTAAAAGAGTGAAGCACAGCGATGACCGCACCGCAACTCAAATCTTACATCTCTTTGAAACAATTTACCACGTTTTGACTCGCCATGCAGCAATCATCTACACTGTTAATGACAAGCGAATAAATCCTTAGCACAAAACGTGCCAATGATCACCGCAACCTCATCAAGCAGTGCACAATGCTACACAACTTAAGGAACGTGAACGAGTAGGACCAAATACCCACCGGTGAATATATCTTTGAAGATCAGCATGGTAACAAAAGTTGCCTAGGTTGTCCGAGCTAAAAAATATTGTGGTGGCTTTACTCTCACATTTTCAACAATATTCTTACAAACAAAAAAAAATTCTCGAGATATATGTTATGTAAACGGAAACAAAAGACACAATGCTACGAACAAACTTTATCATTCACAACAACAAAGCAACGTTAGATTAATCAAACAATCCAAATCCAAGATCTTCGTCAGACTCTTCTTTAACCTCTTCCTTTGTGGGTTCAACAGTAGCGGCAGCTGGAGCAACAGCAGCAGATGTTGGAGCAGTTACAGCAGCGAACTTGCTTGGATCAGCCAAGAATTCTTTTAGCTGAGCAGCTTCCTTGAAACTCACATCGGTGGCGGCAGCAATTCCCAGCATGTTCTGTACTCCTTTAGCCAACAAATGAGGAGCGGACGCAACCGTTGGATACTTGATCCCCAGTGAAACCGCAGCAACATTACGAACACCAGTCATAAATCGTCTACGGAGTTCTTCGGTGGTCATATCGAGAATTTCAGGAGAGTAAATACTACCATTGTCATAGACCTGGACAACAACAAGGCCATACGAGAACGGAGTCACGCCAAGCATGTTAAGCAAAGCGGCTTCGGAAGCTCCGACTTTTTCTCCTTCTTTTATAAGATGCACCTCATTCAAGATTTCAATAGTACCCCTGGCGATCTTTGTGGGAATCTGCAGAGCCTGGAAAAACGAGGTCTTCTCTGGACCCATCCCAGTGTTCTGCGGTGGGAGTTTGACATCGCAAGGTGCGATGGCACCTGCTTTAGCAGGGGCACCCTAAAGAAGTGGTTGAGACGAAGTAAAAGGGAAAATAACACTAAAAGAACTTACCCTCCTATTCTCTAACAGCTTCTTACGAATATCGCCTAGGTCACCATCGGTGAAAACGAATCCGACATTCTGCACGATGTGTGGCAGGAGCTTCTCCAGAGAAGGATTTTTTGTAAGATGTCCGCGAATTGCCTTGCGTATCATGGTGTTCTTACCCATTAGGATGACAGCGTGACCTTGAAAACATAATGAAGAATAACAGAAAAGAATATGATACAAGAACAAAAAACTGCCCCTATAAAAGATTACCCCTCATAGCCTGCCGGATTTCCTGCATCTGCTTGGACCCGACATTGTCCACGCCAACAAGAAAGCACTTTCCGTACTGATCAAACAATTCAATGAGCTTCACAAAATAGTTGGCTTTCCAAGATGTCCTGTCTTCCCTAACCATCGTGGTGAGTTAAGGATCGTACCGAGACGTTTTAAAGACGAACTGCAACACCGTTTAAAATAAAATCACAATGTTAAGTGTCAATAAATGGGAGCTGTGTACAACTGCGAACAATTGCGATGCGATAATTACCATTGTCATGAACAATTACGTCCAGAAATTCCACATAGCAGTAATCATTTAAAAAGCTAGAATCACGTAAGCACCTCTCTAGCAGAATCTTAAAACAAGCTAGCTGTTAAGGTGAAAGCTCTAGAACAGAGACAGTTACGCTATCCATCCTGAGATTTCGTAACACAATACGATTTACGGTAATACTGGTTGTCAACATCAAGTAGACGTGGAGAAATCGATGGAATACGCTGCTTTGGTAAGCTCAGCTACTACATAATAGTTTCCATGATAGTGTATGTAAAATACTTTACACAGAAAATAGGACGACACTGAGTTCACGCAAATTCATCACAACAGATCAATCCACCAGGTAAGACGAATCAGGAAAGTCAATACAGCTAGGGACCACAAAAATAAAGGTTCCAGAAGACAAAAACACTACGAACGATAACAGCAACTAGTAACAAACAGATCCGAAAACGATGGACATCTTCACACCGAAATCGTCCGTCCCGGCAACCTGGTGCACGAGTTGTACCGTACCCAATCGATACGCAGCTACCGCTATATAAAGTCGACGCGCACATTAAATTTTGCGCGCTATTTGAAATGAAAGTTTGCTTCACCACACGCATCGAGTTAGTTTGTTTTATACAGTTTTGATTTTTGCTTTAGTTTTTTACTATTTGTAAACATGGTTACTTTTGACATATGCTGGTGGAGAAGATTTGAGTAAGTACTGCAAGATCACTGAAGTATCTCTCTGATAAACAATGCATTGCTGTATTTTCGACATAGCTTGAACCGATATTTGTTTATTACAACAATTAAATATCATTTGTTAGAAGTTAAACTGTATATATACGAATTGTAGCCTAAACAAACTAGTGGAAACTGTTCTTTTGGAGTTTTTGAGTACTATATTACTTGACAGGGGCGCGTGTAGCGCATTGGTTGGAGACGCTCTGCAGTACACATGGGATCGATCCCCGCGCCCAAGGCTCACCAAACCTTCCATCCCTCTGGGTTCGGCGTGTTGGTATCAAACGATGCCACGATTGGAGTGGAATGCATGACGCATACCTCAAGGATTGATCAACGCCGAGAGCTTTAGCCTTTATATTACTTCCCGTCAACGTTTCAGAAGTTCTTCGCAAGGGTTTTGCTTATTTCATGTCCAGGTGGATCGATAAGCAAATGTAATGCTTCGTGTTCATGTGTTCGTGCAGTTCCTTGTTATTCAGTAGAAATCCTGAGTGGATTCTGGGTACTTTTTTCGGTGCTATTGCTTTTAAGAGTTGTTTGTTTCATTCATTTATAACAGTTAGAGTTTGACTTAAATCGCTTTTGCGCCCATAAATTACGGCCGCTTCTTCAGCTTCAAACCAACAGATCCTCCATCCATCGTAAGCTTACTAGTTGAGCTAAAAACTTTTGGAAACTGCAGATATTTCTCAATGACATACAAGTTCGTTTGCTGTACCACGATGAATTTCTGATTTGCCACTTTTGTCTAGGCTTGTGCTTCGACCGACTAAACGATCCAGTAAGCAGAACTTGCAGTAGAACACGATGCTGTCCCAGAATGACTCAGTGAGGGTTGCAGATGCCAGTCTTAAACCTTGTAAGAGAGTGAGTTTTGTTCTCAGTATTTCCGAAACTTTACTCCCAACGGTTTACCACCTCATCAAGGGGGAGGAAATGTTTCTAGGTGTCGGGCTGCGTTGTCCACCTGGTGGATTCATCAGCCCTGCAGGTTTCCCAAGCTGAGAAGGAATCCGGCATTCCCATAAGGAATGCCCAGCTAATTGCAAACCAATACTAAGATCCACCACCGCCCGGTTTCCAACTAGTTGAATTGTGGAGAATCTCTCTGTGGTCCACAAGGGCGGTGACTGCCTGGAGTAGTGACGTACTGTGGCAGACTTTGACTACGCTGACCTCGTGACTCCAAGGAGCCGCAGTGGCTAAATCAGAAAAATTCCAAAAAGTGGAAATTGTGCTGGGGCCTCGCACAACCAGTGAGAACGGGCTATACAAGTATCCAATTGTTCTAGAAACTCGTCAACTTCTGAACTCTTCACATATTCTATTTCTAGAATATCGTCGTTGAAAAGTTGTCATCTTGAATAGCATTTGGGTGGGGTTGTATGAAAAACCGACTTTAGGTTTCGTGTGTTAGATAACCAGGAAGATCCATTTGAATCGTTTGCTATATCAGTAGTTTTTTACGTGATTAAATTAACACGAGGTTGGTATAAAGCTTAGACCGTTAGAATGCTTTAAAACAGTTCCTGTGTCTTCACGTTTTCTGTTATTTCATCCTTGGCAGTCAAGGGAGTTACCGTACATCCCTTCACTATTTAGTGAAGTGAATCATTGGCTTTAACCCACTTATAGGGATTATGGAGCTTGCACAAAAAATAAATTGCAAGACGACCATTGGAAGCCATCTAAAACTGGGAATTCGAAAAATCTATAATGCTTGGATTGCTGTAGTGGGTGCAACCGATGCATCAAATATTGCACAATTCATCCCCGAGGGGCCACAGTTTGATCCAGTTGTCGAGTAGTTAGAGTTAGATAGTGCAGCAACTAGTTAGATGAATGGTCGTTGCTTTATTCGTTTTAATTCTCGGCTTTCCGAAGTGGATTTATGTCGCAGTGACGGTTGTTTGAGCGTTCTGCATAGGTGTTGACTTTGAACGTTTGACGAGCCTGTCAACGAGAGTAAAATAGAAACTGTAGTATTATGGTGATAGCAGAGTTTTAAGCCATAGGGGCGAGAGGAACCCACTATGTTACGACCTGAATAAGAACGTTGAAGGTCGAATTACTTCTCTGAAAGATATGCCACACAGTAACAGACTTGTTGCTTGTATGTGCTGACCATTGTCACAAGAATCTTTTTGGTCGCTATCTTCACAATTGAGACATCAAACCTCTATAATTAAACAAGAATTTGTATTAAACGAGCAACAAGTGCGATTTACAACCATTTAGAGATTGAACAATGAATGTTTACATCATACTGCAAGATAGAAACTTTCTGTAGTGGTGTGAAGAAGTACAGTTGCAATTAATCTAAGCACTTAGGGAAGATTCTCTACGTGATGGAAAACAATCTCTGTAGTCGTGCGGGCAGTCAATAATTTCTGAAAAGCATTTGCATGCAATAATTTCACCATAACTGGCAGTTTAGAAGACTGCTTATATACAGTGAAGAAACTTCCCGACTATAATTTCATTTTTTTTGAAGCAATAAAATATTTATATGACATTTTACCATTTAAAGTGCAGTTAAATATTGAATATAATTTCTTGAGCAACAGTATTCTTTTGCTACGAGTAATTCTTATATTTTCCAAATAAATTAGTTTTATAAAATTTTACTGCTTAAACATAGGGAATGTTATTGACGTGAAGATGGTTCCATTTGGTACCTGACATTAGGTGCAGGTTTGTCAGTTGTATCGTCTTTTTCAACGTTATCTTTCTTCCGATTTTTTTAATGCTGTGCTGTAAGCCTAAGCGTTAAAAAAGCTTCTATATATGTTTTTAAGCCACTCATTGACGACGAAGAGGACGAAGACGACATAGATGGTCCAGACCTCTTGGGCTGTTCTGTAAGTTGTCCGAACTTCTGCGATGAATTTCTCAAATGGGCTTTGATGAAGCTGTTACTGTATGGTTTTTTTTCTTTACGTTTCAGAAGAAGTTTGTGGAAGAAGTCCAGCTTGCAAAGAAGAACAGCCCAGGTAAATCATCGCAGTATTTTTACTTTCTCAACTCATATGATTTGATTTTTAGGGTTGTTCGTTTCTGCCTGGCAAGAAGATGAGACAGGATTACGGGACGCCAATCTCAATGATCCAAAGGACATGTTTTTGAAGGAAGCTGAGGATGGGAACGTAGATGGTTTGAGAAAGATGCTCGAACAGAGTCCTGATCTTATATCAGTACGTCACTACTTTTTCTAGTTACTTTACATAAATGTTTATTTGAAGCTCGTAAATTATGTAACTCAGAGCTGTGACGAGGATGGGTACACTGCGCTTCATCGTGCTGCATACGGTGATCACCTAGAAACGGTGTCGTTCTTACTAGAAAGTGGAGCTGATTCTGAGGCAAGGTAGTTTTTCGGTATTTACTGTATTCAAGTTGGCAGGTTCTTTTGAGTAGCATCTTTATTGCTTAGTGGTTTTCAAATACTTGTCTACTTATACCTCGTACATTCATATAAATGATTTTTTGCGTGCTACTTGTCCCATATGAGAAATATATCTGTATATGTATATATATATATATATATGTATACATATATGTATGTATGTATAACTCGAAAGACCGACTTTCTATAAACCTCGGCATAGATAGTTGATATATTTATTTATGTGATCTTATAAACTGATCTTTTTAAGCTGACGCGAGTTTGGTACAGATCTTCGTTGTCGTTGTCGTTGTTTTTGATGTTATTGATCGATGGCTGACGTTTCGGCGACTTCACCTTCCTCCTGGACGTATTTTATGTTAGAATACTTTTTTATTATTCGGTGGAAAAGAAGGTTAAAGTATTAATGAAGATCAAACTTTCAAATACACGCCATATTGAACAGAAAGGACTCACCGTGATGTTACGTGCCGGATTGGCCCACACGTAGTTCACGTGGAGTCGCGAGCAAGACACGCCCCGGGGTCAAAATATCATTTTGAAATAGGGCGTCAGGTCACGTGTGATAGTGAGGCATTCGTCCTTCCGGTTCATCTTTGGATTTTTGAAATTTATCCAAAACGCCTCAAAAGTTTTGCGCGTTGATGTTTTTGATTCCTGCGCTAGGATCCGCACATTCACTTCAAAATCATCGCCGTTGTGATTTTGTGCCCTATGCGTACCCAGAGGAGTGTTTAAACGGATTTTAGCTTTTCCGTCTAGATGTTCTTTTATGCGGACACAAAGTGGTCTACCCGTTTCTCCGATATATTCCTCGCCGCATGCATTACATGAGATCAAGTATATTATACCTAAACTCGTGCAATCCCCGTCTCTCCCGCTAGGACAGATCATACAGTTTTCTGAGCTACGCAAACGATCATAGAGACGGTTTCCAACTAACTGGCGGCGTAGGGTATTGGGTGGGGTGTCAATAATCGTTACACAATTTTCAAGACCACTTTTTCTTAAGCACCTCTTAATGGCGTGATTTACTTCATTTGATGTGAAAGGTGGTTTAAAAGAGATCTTACTTACGTCCGAAACATTGTTTTGGAGAACTACCCTACGTTTCTGCCTAACCATAGTGGCTTCTACATCGTAGCCATTGGAAATGGCAATTTTTCGTGCCAGGTTTTGCGATTCCTTCCTTTCCTCTTCACCTGTACACGTACTTTTAGCCGTACGATACATATTTTTGATAAGTGCTTTTTTCATGTGTGAAGGATGAGAGGAGAGCCAGTGAACTAGAATGTTTTTACCTTGGCTTGCGATACCATTTTGTTACATAGCCACTTACTGAGAACTTTATTTGGATGTTTAAGAATGGAAGCCAGTTCTCGGTAGGTTTTTCTCGTGTAAATTTTATATACTCTGACTGGCGGTTTAATAATTCAAAGCACTCATCCATCTGTTCTTGTGTGGAACAGACGATGAAGCAGTCGTCTATGTATCGACAGTAGAGTAAGGGTCGGTGATTGAGAACTGGAGCCTCCACCTTAGACATGAAAGCGATGGCAAGGCTTGGTGCTAAACGCTGCCCATCGCAAACCCTCTAATTTGTACAAAATATTTTTTAGACAACCTAAAGATTGAACACTAAGACACTGTTTTAAGAGGGTCATTAGTTGCGCAATCGACAAGCCGTGCACTTTTATTTTGTTTAAAAATAAAAAAAATTTTATTGAAAAAAACCATTTCCAATGGCTACGAAGTAGAAGCCACTAGGGTTAGGCAGAAACGTAGGGTAGTTCTCCAAAACAATGTTTCGGACGTAAGTAAGATTTCTTTTAAGCCACCATTCATATCAAATGAAGTAAGTCACGCCATTAAGAGGTGCTTAAGAAAAAGTGGTCTTGAAAATTGTGTAACGATTATTGACATCCCACTCAATACCCTACGCCGCCAGTTAGTTGGAAACCGTCTCTATGATCGTTTGCGTAGCTCAGAAAACTGTATGATCTGTTCTAACGGGAGAGACGGGGATTGCATGAGTTTAGGTATAATATACTTGATCTCATCTAATGAATGCGGCGAGGAATATATCGGGGAAACGGGTAGACCACTTTGTGTCCGCATAAAAGAATATCTAGATGGCAAAGTTAAAATCCGTCTAAACACTCCTCTAGGTGCGCATAGAGCACAAAAGCACAACGGCAACGATTTTGAAGTGCGGATCCTAGCGCAGGAATCAAAAACATCAACGCGCAAAACTCTTGAGGCGTTTTGGATAAATTTCAAAAATCCAAAGATGAACCGGAAAGACGAATGCCTCACTATCACGCGTGACCTGGCGCCCTATTTCAAAATTATATTTTGACCCTGGGGCGTGTCTTGCTCGCGACTCCACGTGAACTACGTGTGGGCCAGTCCCGCACGTATCATCACGGTGAGTGGCCTTTCTGTTCAATATAGCGTCTATTTGAAAGTTTGATCTTCATTAATACTTAAACCTTCTTTTCCACCGAATAATAAAAATATTCTAACATAAAATACGTCCAGGTTCTGAGGAAGGCGAAGTCGCTGTTAATGTTTTGTATTGCTGGTAATATTCAGATTTTCTCATTTCATACTTTTTTCGGTAATTAATTTATATTGTCGTCGTATCGACCATAGATTGTTCTCAATATATCAATTACTTCCATATCTGTTTTTGTTCTTGTCATTTCTGCTAGGACAGACTTTCTAATTTAGGGTTTAAGTCCAATTGAGCTATTTTAGCCATTTTTAGAGGATTTCAGAACAAAGCACGGGTGGACTCCTCTCCATTCTGCCGCTAATTGGGGAAATTACGAAACTGTAGGACTGTTAATCTCTCGAGGAGTAGATGTGAACGCGTGCTCAGTAGGATCTGTGACTGTAAAATTTTATATCTTTTTAAAGAAGGTTTTTTTTCATAAGATTATACATTTAGCCGCTCCATCTTGCAATAAATGGTCAATGTGAGGATTCCGAGAATGTACTCCGTACTATTCGATATCTGCTTCAAGCGCCTGGTATGTTGGGTTTAACGATGTTATGTGTTCACCGTGCCCACTATTTCAGCAGTCCGTATTGCTCTTAAAAAGTCTTATTAATAGAAAAAGAAACATGACTCTCTAAACCTAGCACGTATGATATTAATATAGTATAAAAGGATGAGGCCTTCTATGTTGATCAGTCTTGCTTCTCCTGAGGTATGCATACTGCATTTTGCTCTGTTAAGCATCGTAAAAATGAAAGATGCCCATCTAGCCTATACAATGAGTTGACATTGCCCGCTGATGTATCAAATCATTGGTGTTGTGGTACAAGAGAAATCTGGTAACAGTTTTCCAACCCTCGATGGATGAAAAACTTGGCGAGCCCGTGGTGTGGAATAGAACTGACGGAAAGGTGTTTGTTGCAGGGCACCTTTAACCACTACACTACACGCCGCCTGCTATTAAGGTACTAGTAGTAAAGTTTCTCACTAAAGAGATGTCACTGGAAAAAGTTTAGATGCTATGTATTTCTGAAGCAGTCTTCTATTTTGTTCCGCATCTATTCAGAAATATACCGTTACCACCTTTACGTACTGAGATTTCTTGAGCTCCAATTCATTTAAACTCCGAAGAGCTTCATTGTGGAAAAGATGGTTATCTTGCCGTAGTCTTTTGCTGTTACGTATTAAATGAGATCTTCAGTAATTGAGGTGTTCATTCATTCGTTTCAGGCATTGATGCGGGTATTCGTAGTGGTTCCGGTGATACTCCTATTGAGCTAGCACGTCGTACATCGGGAGCGATATATAAGCTACTGAAAGACCACATAAATCGATAAGGCTTAGTCATTTTTTCTTATATTTCACGTTGTTGTTGTATTACAGTTTATTCTGTTTGCAGTTTTCTCGAATGCTGTTACAAATATTATATTGCTATTGTCTCGATATTGTGTTTAGCAATTAACTATGACTTGACCACTCAGTTTCTCAGTGTGGCAGCCAAGTTCATACTTGCGCAAATATTTGTTCCTATTAGATTATCATAAATATTACATTAATATTGTCTCGATATTGCGTTTAACAATCAACAATGACTTTACCATTTAGTTCCTGACAAAACTAACCAAGTTGGTGCTTGCACAAATACTTGTCCTTGGTACACTACTTCTTTTGGGATTTCAGAAGCTAGCCATGATTGTTACTGTTCAGACGTTCACCGTACGAAATGTCATGCCGTTGTTTGGTTAGTGTTAATAGGCGGTTAGCTAGACTCGGTGATTTCTTCGTGAATTATGGAGGATGCTTGTTTCTGGTTAGCGTTTTCAGTATTGTCTTATGTTCATTTATATCAGTTGACGTAGATAAATAAGCAAATTTGTTAGTTATCGCTACAACACAGTAGCGTTTTTCTGAAACGTTCTTTCTTCTCATTCTTTATGGTCAAATGGCACGAAAGTAGAATTTTGTTATAGCTGTTTCATGTTTCAAACATACTTTCCTTGCAAAGAAGTTCCTGTCTGTATGGAAGCGAAGAGAACTTTGTTTTGTGGCTCATTAATTGCTATTTAGATATTCGAAAGTTTTGTGCTATTTGTAGAAAAGCTTATCATTTGCTCTGTAGGTGTTCATGCTAATATCCGTCTATTATGTGGGATTGCACATCTCATGCTGTGCAGTTTATCCAGCTGATTATTGTGACTTTATGTCTAATATCGGAGTCATTGTAATTATAGAAATACTAGTCAACCTCACTCTGTTCCAGTATTATTCAAGGTAATATTATGTAATTGCTAAAAGATTATCGCAAGCTATTTCTTTCTAACTGCGGTACATTTCATTTTCAGTCACAACTGCGTATCTCACTGGCAGAGACAGGCATGTGTGGCAGATTTGTGCAGAAATGCTGTACCCGTCGGTATGGAGCTTGCATGTTGAGCATTCAAGTGTGTGCAGTTATTACCTCAGGCATTACAGACTGCCTAGTGGATGAAGATCAAGGAGAATTAGATCCGTCTTGCCTTTCACGATTCTGCAACGCATGCGGCCATGATGCACCAGTTCGGCAAGTGCAGTTAGATATGGCTCATATTTGTTTTTTTTCTGATAATTTTAACGAATTTTTGTAACGTCAGTGATAATATTTGTATAGAAGTTCTTTTCTCAGGAGTCACCACTGTCCTATTTGCAAAATGTGTGTTCTTCGAAAGGACCACCACTGTTTTATTACTGGCGCTTGCGTTGGACTTGGAAATCAAGTGAGGTTGTATATCCATAGACCATAAAGTGAAAACATTGAAGCAAATTTGCACATAGTAAAAACAGATATCACTATGGTAGCTAGCCTCTAGATCTATGTTATTTGGTACCACTTACAGTGTCGTTTGTTATCTGGATTGGGGGCCAGTGAATTTTTAATTCATCGCTGTCAAGCCCATAAGCCCTCTTTTTGTGCCAATCTCTCAACGAATGGAGTATCAGATCTTTCGCGTGTAGTCATGATCCTTTTTTTTTTTTGCAAAACCTGCCATGTAGAGTGTAAAATTTGGCCGCATCTCTACAACTTCGATACCGTTCTTCAGAAATAGAAAAAGTGAAAGAAGATCCTGCTTTTTGATCGTTTTCTTTAGCCTTGTTTTGGAGTTAAGTTTATCACCGGTCATAATGACTTTTTGACCTGGATGCTCGTAGAGCATTTCTGAATATTTCTTCATTTGGGCAAATGCTGGACATCGAATACCGAGCCGTTTACAGAAGGTGCCATCCTCTTTAAGTTCATATGTAAGCCTATATTTTTCATAATATTGGTTAAAATCTGTGGAATTAATGGTTGGTATTATGAGAACGGTATCATAAGTGAAGGACGCTATAGTGATCGGTTGCTAAAACCTTTTCCTATTTTCTTATTCTGTTCTTCTTCATACATGGCGCTGTCGGAATTAAGGCAGAATCCTCCTAGCAAACTAGTGCCGTCATTCGGTTCGAAAACGACTTGTAAATTGTCGGAATGTTCTTGTTAGGCTTTCATTTTGTTAGTGAAATAGTAATTAAGAAGTACTAGTGACCTAAGGAGGTGTCCAAATATTTCAGTGGTTGAGAGGGCCAATACTAGGTTGCGAATAAATCTGATGAAGCTCTAGTTTTTGGAAAGCGGCTGGTGCCATTTTTCATGTATTGTTCTCGAGTTTGGCTTACCTATACCTAAGGTACTTAATGGATGTGAAGAGCAATGTCAAAAAAGGAATGTGTAGAAAAGAAACGACAAAACAAAGCGGCTTCGGACTACTCATCTGGAATGGTCAACTTATATGCAGTTTTCCACATACTATAACATCATTCTGCGTCACATTAAAGCGTAGCTTAGGTGGCTACTAAAATGATGAGAAGATTGGACGACACTTCTGCAGCTGGGTACGTGGCATATATCCTGGGTTTGTTATTCCCGCCACAATTCATGACGTCCAGTTATTCATAACTACCAAAAAGTCTAGTTGCTTTCATTCTCCTGTCTTTTTTGTTATAATTGACTAAGCACTCATTTTTAAGACGGTTTACTGACCGTAGAAGTTATTTTGCTAGATACTGTCTTGTGGAATCAAATATTAGCCAAATTGCAAGCTTTTTCAGCGGTATTTCATCACTTTTTTGTTTTGGTGCTTCGTTGGGCTACTGCTTGGCGCTCGATACACAGTCGTTTACTTGTACCAAACGGCATTTTCTGGGTATACATTAAATTTTTCTCTAGAGTTATATCCTTTAAGTTATGTCTTGTCGTTCATCTTTAAATATTTTTCTCAGAACCTCTATGCTTGGATTTCTCTACTGTGTTGGACCTATTGCTGTTGTTCGTTGGATTGTCGGGTTAACGAACTTTCTTCATGCATTCATCTGTACGATATTTTCATTCATTCTTGTCAGTGTAGTCGCATCTGGTGGCTTTCTTGGAATGCAGGTGGGATCTCTTATAATGTAATGCGACAACCTAACATAGCCTTAGTTTAAAATAGAATGATTACATTTTAACTTATTATTTACTGCCTACTCTTTTTAATGGCAGGGTACATATTGCGAAATATAACTTGAGTGATGCTGAGATATTTGCAAAACTCCGGACCGCAGGTGTCTGCGGTGAGGAGCGAACGTGCTATTATCCTTTCAGGGGAATAACGCGTTCACCACCACACCATGCGGGTCCATCCTTTTGCCTGTCTCTCAGCTAGTTCTATTGATTGGATATATCTGGAGTTAGCCTTTGAATTGGATTCCATAATAGAATTTTGATGATTTCAACTTATTATTTACTGCCCACTCTTTTTTAATGGCATGGTATATTGCCAAATATAACTTTAATGATGCTGAGATATTTGCAAAACTCCGGACTGCAGGTGTTTGCGGTGAGGAACGAACGCTTATTGTCCTTTCCGGGAAGTAATACGTTCACCACCACACCATGCGGGTCCATCGTTTCGCCTGTCTCTCAGCTAGTTCTATCGATCACGTGCCATCCATAAGAGGCAGGCGAAACGAAGGACCAGCATGGTGTGGTGGTGAACGCGTTACTCCTCGTAAAGGACAATAGCACGGCTCAGCTAGTTCTATCGATCTTTTGCAATCAGCAATCCCCGTAAGCGGGATTGATCTGGTGAGCCCAAATCGGCAACAAACCCACTTAAGCCGAGGCTCCAGTTATAATCACAATTTTAACTTATTATTTACTGCCTACTCTTTCAATCCCGCTAACGGGTGATTGCTGATGGCAAAACATCGATAGAACTAGCTGAGAGACAAGCGAAACGAAGGACCCGCATGTTGTGGTGGTGAACGCGTTACTCCCCGGAAAGGACAATAGCGCGTTCGTTCCCCACCGCAGACACCTGCAGACCGGAGTTTTGCAAATATCTCAACATCATTGAAAAATGTTTGAAATGGGTCAAAAATTAAAAAATGGTGCATTTGAGTTCAGATTTATTATACCTGCTATGGATACACTATGTATGAATATCACAGTAGTGTTCGAAATGCCTTTGATGGTGATGGGTGAGTTAAATACTTATTGAAGTTACGTTGTTTTTGATAGGTATTGCCAGTGTTCGTCTTTCATGGAAACAGATCAACAGTGTGCGTCTTTTGTCGGAAGTTTTAGCGTTTCGTGCAAGAAGTGGTATGATAGTAAGAGAATTGAAAAACTTGGACAACCATTATGAAAATTAGGTGTACATCATTCCAACGTTTACTAGCTGTTGAAACGATGCCGGAGAGTTTTGATACAGAAGAATGTCAACTCAAAATATCAGAGACGCTTCTTTCCTGATTCGTTTCTATCCTTTTATAGAAACAAATTATTCCAGAAAAGTAAAGCACTTCGTAGTCATTTTTTAAGGTGACCTCTACTTTTTTAAGACAATGCTGCTTGTTTTTCTACAATTGAAATATTTTTTTTTTAGATAATCAGAGTAGTTAGGGAGTTGGGTACTTGATGGACTTTTGAAAGATGCTTCGCATAGTTGCTGCAAGGATACGAATGGTTTTTGCTAGCATCTGAAATGGCGGAATTAAGGCTTTAAAAAATTGAAAAAAATTAGATTTCTGGGATTTTTAAGGCAAATTTAATGAGGAGAACCATTAACGGCAAATTGTAACGTACTATCATATACTATTCTACAAAATCTCAACTGTTAAGCCATTTCGCTGTATGAAATATGAGTCTGCAAAGAAAAAAGCAAAGAATTATTTTGTTCGCTCTGATAAATCACGGATCTCCCTCATACGAGGGATCTTGAGCCGGTTAGTGGCAAGGCTACATGGCGCGACCCCAGGTGGCCGATACGGGGTTATTGGCAACAAAAGCGACCTTTACTTCCGTGAGACGCAGGTGGGTCCAGGAGATGAACTCGCTGTCCCTGCAGTGCCGATTTGGCATATATCTTCTGCATTTACGAGGGCGCATTCGTGCATGCGTGCGTGGGTGTGTCCTCGTTTATGCGTATTGTATTCTATGAGTCAATTCTACCAAAAGAATGCAATCAAGTGACACGGAAGTATAAGGGAGGTGGTAAGAAGTTGCCTCTAACAAATAAGATCCATGTCCTTTAGGAGAGCCTGACAAGCTACCCGTGAGTATACCCAATCTCCACGTTCGGAACTTGGCAAGCTATGCATGGGTGTAAAACGTTAACAATAGTAGAATAAGTGGGGCTCATTCACCTGACCCCGGAAGGCCCCCATTCGGCAGCGTTGGGGAGGACGAGTGGAAGAAGCTGCTAAAATCTCAGGGCCGTTCTAAGCTGCCTAAACCGCAATGAACCAAAGTGACGATCTGTCCCTACATTGCAGGCACACTTGCATCTGAGTTCTCTATAGAAGAGTTGATCTTGTATGAAAGAAGGATGAGGTACGACGTAATCGGATTGACGGAGACCAGACGACGTCGCCCATTCAACGCCATCTATAACACCGGTGAGGAACTGTTCCTTGGAGCATGCCGCAATAGAACAGACGATGGCGTCGGCGTTCTCGTCAATACGAACATCGATTCGCTCTAACAACTAGCTACCCGAATCGGACGTTTACGGTTGAAGAGATTTGGATGACTCGACGTAAACTTATGATGAAGGCAAGGTCGAAGCACTGTAGACGGAGTTCAAGAAGTTTTGAAAAGAAGATTGTGCATTGTTCAAGGTCATCATTGCAGATCTTAACGCTAAGGTTGGACCCAGAAGGACGTCTGAAGAACGCCACGTTGGGATCCACCGATTAGAATGGAACGAGCAGGGTGAGCGGCTTTCTGAGTTTATTATGACGACAAAGACCATTCATGGTAACTTGCGAATCCAGAAACTTTACTGTTAACACTGGACCTTAGTCCCGTTGATCGTCGAGTGACTCGAGCGGGCGCCAGTAAATCTTCCATTTTTCCCTATTGCGTGCAAGAGTGGCCCATTGGGTTCCGCTCGCTCTAAGAACTCGTTGAGCATCATATATTTCTTCTAGGCTTTTTGTGAAGAACTCTGACCATCGGGTCGGTGGTCTTTCCGCAGTGTGTTTAACATCCCGACGAATCCAGTCACTAACGGTTCTTGTCCATCGGTTGTTATTCATACGCATTACGTTTCCAGCCCACCTTATCTTCGAATGCTTGACGTACAGAACGGCATCCTTGATTTTTGAACACTAATGTTGATCGTGGCTTCGGATCCCTTCCCTGTGTGACTTGTGTGACACGACATACTCCTAGCATCGTCTTTTCGACTGCGCGTTCAATAACGCTGAGTGATCTTTCATCTTGCTTGCGCAGCGACCACGTTTCTGTCGCATACGTTGGGGCAGGAAGTATCGTTGAGTCGAAAAGGTGAGAACGGAGTCGGGTGTTTCTTGTTCTCTTCACTACATACTCGATGTTCTTGAAAGCTCCCCAAGCCGCCCTTTTCCTCTTGCTCAACTATGGAGCTAAGTCGTTCATCATGTTGAATTCCCGACCTAGATGGATGTAACTAGAGCATTCAGAGATATTTCAGTTGAGCGTGAATGTTTTTGTGAGATTTGGTCGAAGACCAATTTTCCCATAAGCGCCATCAAACTCTACGCGATATCGTTGCTGTATATTGATTTTCACTCCGTTGGTGTCCTATTCCAGTGTTCACATGACGTTTTCTAAGATGGCAGTAAATAATTTTGACGACATGTTACTACGTTGTCAAACCACTGTCTTGCGCTGATGTAAAGATCGTTGTAGAACTTCAGTGCTCTGATTGTCAATCTCGTATATATAGTACGAAGGAACTTTATGTACTAACTAGGGATACCCTGGCTGTTTAGCGCTTTCTTCACTTCTTCTGTCTAAGATGAGTCGAAACCATTATTTAATTGAACGAAAGTTAGGCAGATCCTTCAAAACCCTACTTGCTCACATGACTGTCCTTCGTCCAGTGTTGTGTCTATCCTGTTTAAGTTGATTCGAGTGAAAAGTTTGTAGATGACAGACAGTAAGCAGATTGGACGGTAATTGCCGATATAGTGGAGGTCACCCTTCTTGAACAATAACACAATCTTGCCGGTCTTCCATTGAAAAAGAGGCTTACATTCAAATAGGTAACATCAGAAGATTTTAGCATCTTTAGACGAACACTGGCGGAGTATTTTCAGATGCTCAGGTCTTATTCTTTTCGGACCAGGGTGGAATGATGTTTCAATCCTACTTTTTTCGACGTGAGGGAATAAGGAGGTGGCTATTGAAGAGAACGAAGTAGTAATCGTGAATCATTCTCTTCATCGATTTTCTGGAACCTATTACATATTACCAACTATTCCGCCTGAGCGTTGAAGTGCAATCATCTTGATTTTGTGATTGGCGAAGCTTCGGTGGGCTTTCGAAATACTTTTCCCAGCCTCTGCAGTTTTCACCGTGACTCTGCTCTTCTCTCTTTACGATCTTTTATCGCGTCTCCGCATTGTTTTAAAAGTCCAGATGTGTGCTGGCTTTTGCCAGTGGCTGACGCGATTCCACGATGGTGTTAGAGCTCGAGCTTTTTTGGAGACAGACATATCGTGGTGATCTTCAATCTCTCAGCTTTCATAGCGCTGAAGTTACCGTGTTGAATGAACCGATCTTATTCATCATCGATGGTAGCAATAACGGCACCTTCCCAAGAGCTGACTGAAGATCTGAGTAAACCCCACTTTATGGTGGTTTTCGAGCTTTGTTTTTTGAAAATAGCGGTTTTTCTTCCTTCAGTAAACGTAATCTTGCGCGAAGAAGACGATTATTTGATACCTAGCAGAATTTTGGAACAACAGTTACATCGGTTAGGCAAACCTTTGGTTTGCAATGGTGTGGTGTACTTTGTTATGGTACTCTCCATTAGGAGATGATGTTTAAAGTGGGGCTTCTGGAATCGTGAGTTACCGTGAATGGCACTGCTGACCCCTCTACTGTCACGTGTTCCGAGGAGCAATTCTTTTTTAGTGTCATAGACATCGTTGAATGAGTAGCGCCTTTTGGTCTCAACCAGTACTATGTAGTCATACTCTATCCTTGCTTGCATGAGGACTCGGATGCAAGTGTACATGCATTGTAGGTACAGATCGTCACCTTGGTTCTTTGCAATCCACGCAGCTTCCATTGACCTGAAATGTTAGCTGCCTCTCCGTACTCGTCCTACCCAACGCTGCCGAATTGGTGGCTTTTTCGCGGTCAGGGGAATGAGGCCCGTTTCTTTTACTGTTTTTAGCTTTTTGATACTCACATATAGCTTTCTGGGCTCTGAACATGAAGGCTGGGTGTGCTCACGGGTAGCTTGCCAGGCTTTCCCAGAGTGGACATGGAACTTATTTGTTGGAGGCGACTCCTAACCGCTCCCATATACTTCCCTGTCACTTGATTGCACGTTTTTGGCCGAATTGACCCGTAGAATACAATCTGTATAAACTACGACGCACCCACACACGCGCCTCGTAAATAGAGAAAGTATGTACCATATCGGCGCAGTAGAAACAAGGAGTCCATCTCTAAGTTCCACCTGCGTCTTAAGGAAGCAAAGGTCGCTTTTGGTCCGCGATTAACCCCTATCCGCCACCTGAGGACGCGCAACGTAGGCTGGCGAATAACCAGCTATCGGGATCCCTCATATGAGGGAGATCCGTGGCATTGGAGAGTACCATAACAAAATAGACCAGGTAACAGTAAATCGAAAGTTTTGCCTAACCGACGTCGCAGTTGTCCCAATCCCTACACGAAATCAACCATCTACTACTTCGTGCATGATTTCATTCCTCTCAGAAAAGAGAAATATCCGCTAAATTTAAGAAACGAGGTCTTAAAAGCACCATAAACTGAAATTTGTTTAGTTCATTAGTCGGCTGTTATGAAGATGCCGTTCTTGGTAACATAGACGAAGAATACGGTCAGCTCATTCAGCATCTTCACCTAGCGCTGTGAAAGCTGAGAGTTCGAAAGTCATCAAGAGACGTCCATCTCCAGGTACACGAGTTGACACGCCAGCGTGAAGTCGCACCCTCTGCAGACAACCGCGAAGTGACGTCTGAGCTTGCAAAACAGTGCAGACAGGCGATAAGCGAAGACCTTAAAGAGAGAAGAACAGCAGTAATGGTCGAAGCTGCACAGGCTGGGAAAAGCATTCGCAAGGCCTACCGAAGCTTCGCCAATTACTAGACCAAGATGACTGCACTCGAAGTCCAGGGAACAGTTACAGCGTCCAGAAAGGTGATGGAGACAATCATTCACGAGTACTACTCAGATCTCTTCGATAGGCAAGTCCTCCCTCCCTTGTATGAAATAAAGCAGTGTGGACATGTCGTATCACCGGTTCTCCCTCCCGGAACCTGACATGCATTTTGTCGGTGGAAAATCGAACAGCATCGGTTCCGCACAGGATAAAATCTGAACACCTCAAAAACCTGTCAATCTTCATAAACACACTAGCTTCAAAAAAACGGAAAAAAACACGTCTTCACACGTTACGTACCTGAATGCGAGTTCCCTGCTCAGTGGAAGAGTAGCAGGACCGTGCTATTGTTAAAGAAGAGTGACCTACACGATATCGGCAACTATCGCCCAGTCTGCTTGCTGTTGTCTTCAAAGTTTTCGCCCGAGTCATCCTAAACAGGATTGATAGAACATTCGACGAAGGGCAGCCATGTGAGCAAGCAGGGTTTCGAGAAGCATTTAGTACAACGGACCACATCCATAGGATGATAAGACTCAATGAAGTTTCTCGAGAGTAGAAAAGACCGTTCTGTCTCACTTTCATCGATTTAAAGAAGACCATTGGCTCAATTGAAATAGAAACGGTTATGGAAGTCTTTGATAGTTTGGGACTCTCTGCTCACTATATAGAGATTCTTCGTGAGCTATACAAAGATTTCACAACCATGACATCACCATTCTGCAGCGAAATTAACGTCGGCGTCAAGAGAGAGGTTAGCCAAAACGATACCATCTAGCCGAAACTTTACCGCTACCGTCATGAACGTCATGCGAACATTTGAATGAGATAAATGGGAATGAAAATCGATGGTCGGCAATTACGCTATCTTTGCTTTGTTGATAACGTCGTTCTTATAACCCCAAACAATAGCCAAGGGGAATGAATGCTTGACGACTTTGATAGATTCTGTGGCAAAATTTCTGTTCGATTGAATCTCATGAAAACAATGTTGTGAATGTTGAATGAATGTTGAAACAATGTGAAAGACCACTGACCCAATGGTCAGAGTTCTTCACTAAAAGCCTGGTAAAAAATATGGTGCTGAACGAGTCCGTAGAGCGAGCAGAACCCACCGGGCTAATATTGCACGCGACAGGGAAAAGGGGAACATTTACTTTACATGCTCTTGTGTCACTGGGCGATCGAGAGGGCGACAGGTGATATAGATGGTAGTAAATCATAATTTGATCTCTATTGGATAAGAGAGCCTTGTAGGTAAAAATCAGTAAATTCTAGTAGCCTTCATTCCAACTAATGATGCCTATGGCAAGACAGGATTTGCTTGGTTGAAGGTGAAGGGCGCTGTTGTTTTCGGACACGTCTTCATTTAGATCATTGCTCACCGGGTGCTGTGTATTAAAGCGGCTATGTATGTATTAATTTTGGACCATTCTAAACAACAAGTTTTGCAAATAGTGAAAAACTAATAAAGAAATATGTTATGGGGCAGTACTTCCGCGAGAAAAAAAAACCGTTCCACTGGAAAAAGAAGGTAGCGTGACCTTAAACCTGTACTGTTTTCCATTTCCCTAGCGGATGTGTTTTCCGGATCTAATCAAGTCTTTAGCAAGTAAGGTAATGTGGTGTTTAGAACAAAATTTCATAACTGTGGCAAAATCCTGCTTCCATATGTGTCTTTAAGACGAAAGTTACAGTTCAACTTCTTTTTTGTCATCGATCGTAATTTCTTGTCGTGTGTGTGTGATGTGTATGAGTATGTGTATGTGGCTGTGTTTGTGTCTGTGCATATAACTGTGTTCTTTGTTTCATTGAAATCAGATACATCAGGTAAAGCTTTTTGATTTTCAGCGCGACAATCGGAGAGCGATTCCGTTTGATATTTGGCCGTTACTGGATCGTAAATTTCTTATTCCCACTTTTCTGGAATCCTCAGCTCCTTACTGCTGAAATCGCTACCAATTTGTTTCGTGTTAGAAGCAAGCAACTCTAAGTGCATTTTAAATAAATTTTCGTCTTGATTTTGGTCAACCATCGCTTTCTTTTCAAACGTCGAATGACATTTTTGATTGCTTGTTTCTCATTTCTCAATTGCCTAGTCCAGTGTAATCAGTCTACCTATTTAGTCTGCTTATTTTCCTTTAGTGACTCTCTACGGGTATTTTTGTATTGTAGGCAAATGTTGTGGGATTACTCTTTATTTCACCACTTCATTGTTCTCACTGTTCATAAAAGATTGTAGCTGGTTGGTTTTTCCTTTGTCTTTCGTCTTCTTATCTTGAATCTCTATATTCCTTTCTACCTTAAACAATGGCAATGAATCTTAGTGGGTCTTAGGTGCACTTGAAAGTTATCACGTTTTAAAATTGTACATAAAGGTGAAGAATATAAAGCGTTGTCTTGATCAGTCTTTCTGTGATGAGCCGTACAATCGGCGACATATTTCATACTATTCCCCTAACCCGGAGGAATGAAAAACTTTGTGGATACAATGCTGGGGAATGGACTAACAACCGATCCGGTGCCTACTGCAGGATACCTCTAGCCACTGCACTACACTCTGTGCTGCAAAACTACAAAATTATGGATATCACTTTCAATATGACGATCTATAAAACATTCTTACATCAAAGACATAAGTTTTCAATAATTATATTATAACTAATACACTATTAAAGAGGACTCGTCGAACAAATGATTGTAGAAGTCGATTGTTCAAAGAAAATTAAGAGTGAATTGCTTAATACTTCTCACATTATACTCTTTTCATTGACAAACTTTGGTCAAAGAACAAGGTTCCCTTGACACTATAACCACTAAAAGACATATTTACTTTAGATAAAATATAACTTCTACGCAGAGAATTCCAGAATACCAGCGATCGATGTCGGTCGGTCGGCGGGGTGGGCGCTTCGAGAGGGGGAACGTGGGCGCTTTAGTTTCACGTGAATCTGATAGAGAGAGAGTGATGATAACACTGTTTTTCATTGGAGAATCGTTCTCCGACTTTCATACACACCATAGCTTCCCCTCAACAGATCTCACATTCGTTCCACATGATAGTAGTACTGTAATGATATGTAATTGTGTCAGTAGATCTAAGTGAAATCGTGCGAATCACTTTGTCATTTTCGGTGGGCATGTATGGAATACGTTACGAACATATTCGGTATTAGAACGATATGATTCGTTTCTACAGGAATAATCTTTAGCGCTGATCAATCACAAATCACTCGAATATCTGACATGAAACGTCTGTAGGTTCACTGCTGCAAACCAGATAAACCTCTTTCATAAGTGTTTAAATTGATGAGTCTACACGAGGTTGATAAATAGGCCTTATTCGGCTAACGCTACGACGTCTTCGTATTCATCAAAGCCGAAGTTGATGGATCCGAGTCGATGGTCCACAGGCGTTCGTCTTCTTGATATGTGGTCTTCATCTTCGCATCGAGTTTTTTTCTTTTTCTGAACCTCTTTCATGGGCAAAATCTTCAGGTATAGCCGATACTCGTGGTCATTATTTCCATGTAGGTTGAAAGCGATATTTACATGCGGGAAAATTAGAAGTGCTTTTAGGATAAAAACACTGCGAATACAGAGTATTGAAAAGTATTGGTTTCAAATATATTATAGGAGACATATCACGCTTCGAAATATACAAATCATCCCCAGCCGTTTCGTGATTACACTGAAAAATAAGTTCTGTTTCATGATCGCTTAAAACTTATCGCTTCTAAATTACAAGTGGAAGATGGTGTTCTACTTCCGTGGACTTCACACATTTCCCGGAAAGTAAACGCTATCAGCAGATAGTCTCTGATCATAGGCCACCCACGTCGCAGCAACGGACCACGTGGTCCACAGCGATAGAGAGTATTTCGTAATTCTGGCCAACATCAGCACATATGCTGACGAAACAGCGCTGTTCGGCCAATGGCGTGCCTGCGCACAGGGGTGGCGCGTCGCACGTCGCGTTGCGCACGCCATCTCGTGGCGGGCTCGCTCGGCTGAGCCCTGCTGAACCCAGTCCCGTTCTTTGTTGTGATTCATAAGGCGCTAAACCGAAGCCGCGAAACGGTCGTTGGACACCAGACACATTGTCAAGTAACTGGTTATCAACAAGCAGTGCGACATATTCGAATGTTGAAATTTCGCAACGGTGCCGATTGTCGGGTGGCACACGAGCAAGTCATACATCACTCGTGTTTCGACGGTTTATGCGATCGTTGTTGTGAATTCGTTCTGCTTGTTGTTTCTGTTTTGAACAGTACACCTAGAAGCTTTAACAACCTGAACCTCTATCATATGCTGATTTACTTTCATCTCCAGACCCATTGCTAACTGTTCGATTCAGATTAATCACTTGAATAATGTTGGGTCGTCCAGTTTCACCTCTAGCTTCGACCACAAATGCTGTGCGACTCGCGACACGTCCATCATTTTCTCGGAAAAGGCCTGCCGCCAGCAGTCTTCCTGTCATTGAGGTATGCTTAAAACCTGCTAATGGTCTACGTGGGGGCCTGATTTTCTTTACGGGAATGAAGTTTTGCATTTATTGTCCAGCTACTAGCTGCTTTTGATGATATATCAATTCTGTTTTCCACTTTAGATGTCGACGAATGAACGATCGTCGCCGTCGCTATCGATTTTGTCGGATGTGTCGCAGGAATCGTCGTCGGATGACTTGAAGCGTCAGCGATATGGTAGTACGTCGTTCACTGATGAATCGTACACCGTGTCTCATTCGGTGAGGTTTTAACTTCACTATCCGATACCGGACTTGAAGGTGTAACGTCTTTTTGCATTTTGTTGGTAATACCATGCGGGTAAATATGAATGGTGAATGACGAATGCATTCTAGAATGGCGCAGATTTCTCATCTAGTGGTGAAACGCTGATCTCTTGCGGCAGCAATTGTCGTCGAATGCTTATGGGAAGAAAGAAGCACGAAAAACTAGAGCCTTTGGTTAGGTTCACTTTGTATACGTTGCCTGCTATGCACATGTATGCATATGTGTGACTATATGTGTATGATTTTTGAAATACAGACCAACAACTCTGTAATTGGTGATTACCGAATAGTCGGCGCAGGTAAGGACTCGAGAGCTGTACACCTTCCTACAAACAGGGTTGTTCACTGTCAGGTTCGTTCACTACACGTCCATGTTCCCAGTTATTCTCTGTTTTCAGTGTTGTTCTTCGTAACAGATCTCATTTTGTGAAATAGTTGTGTTATTACAAAAGTAAAAATGACTTAGGTTTTGACCTCACAAGAAGCTTACACTGTATCACAAGTTATCGCTCGTCTCGAAGAAGCGGAGAATTACTACAGAGGAGCAGACATTAACGAGTTGCGGTGTGTATTCTGTTGTTGATTGACTATCCAGTATTTCTTGTTAGTCTGAAGATCTATTTGTTGCTGTTCTGTAGGGACATGGTTATGCCAGCAGAATGTGAATTGGTTGAAGAGATGAATGGACGTTTTTTAATGTTCGTGCCTTTGCACGAATGTTCTTTGCATGCATATGCGCAGAAGAAAAGTTTCCACATGACAGAAGCTGATGTGGAACCTATATTTAGACAGGTAGTTTTTCGGTTTTTTTATGATTAACTGCCACGGGTCCTCTTTTTATGAATGTCAGAGATTGAGTATCCCAATACTTAGCTTTGGTTTCCTACGAAGTTGTTTTGAATTTATGTTATTTGGTCTCAACTATAGTTATAATTTCTAGAAATGGTCCAGTCCTCCTCTCACGCTAATTTTTAGGAAACATCCAGTCTTCCTCCACTCGTTTTTCCCTATGCGCCACTATATAGATCAATTGAAGTTGTTGTGGGGATAGTGCGAATTGACTTCTCAATTCCTTGTCATGGTTTATTTTGCTATACAGTGCTCTTTTTGCTAAATCTTTTGCATTTAAACGATACCATATCCACCATGGGGCGAAAAAAAGGCGCTTTCTTCACATTATGCAGTTCACAAGAAACTTCTTCTCATTTTGTTTATCCCATCACGAAAACCTGTTCAAAAAAAAACACTAAAACATCTTCGCTGGTAAGCATGCCACAGAATATGAAGGTGCTAAGGTTTGCCTGTCGAACAAATACAAATCCAGAAGGATTTGCTTTATGTACTTGCTGAGTAACGCAAAGGGACTATTGATATTTCGTGTTTTTGAAATAGGTTCTGTATCAAGTGTGAGTTGAACCCCGTTAGGACTGCGCGTGGCTTAAAATTTGGCGTCTTAGCGTATTTACTACTTCTACGTAGAAGTAAAAACCTCCCTTAAAAAGCGCTCGCCGCTGTTTTCTGCAGAGGCACGGGATGTTTTACCATTTGTTGATTTTCGCTACAAAACGTTGCAATGTGTCATTCGAACAAAGAATTGCTGAACAAAACTAAACGTTTCCTAATTTTTCGCATAGTGTTGTTTTTTAAACGTTCTTATTGGCTTCAAAAGTAGTCTAGTTTTATCAGCTTGAAATCTATCACCTTTTATCACATCAATTGGGTGTACAACGCAAAGATGAAATTTGAACAAGTAATCTAATCGATCGATTTCAATCGACCAAATACTGCTTTAGATTGTACGTATCCTTGCGTTTTGTCACTCTTTGGGAATTATCGTCCGTAATCTAAAGCCACGAAAGCTTGTCATCGATCCGCAGAATCGAATACGGCTTGAAAATGTTCTCGACTGCATCGTTTGTGTTGATCCTACAGACGACCGAATGGTCGATAAGTATTGCACTCCTGCCTTCGCTGCACCAGAGGTGAATCTGCAAAATTTCATGCGAATCTCTATTTTATGTTGTACAGCTGATAGTTTAGGTGGTAAATCGCGCTCCAAATTTCTCCGGTAAAGCCTGTGATGTGTGGAGCCTTGGTATATTGCTTTATTTATTGTTGCTTGGTCGCTATCCATTTTATGATGAGACACCAGCCGGTGTTTTTTCAAAAATTCGTGTTGCGAAGGTCGTCTTACCCCCAGATGTACATCTGAGTGCTGGCGGTGAGTTAATATTGCTATTAACGGTACATACTTTTTTGTTTTTTTTTTTCAGCTCGTGCATTGATTTTTGGCCTATTACGTCGTGATCCCGATGAGCGTCCAACCACCGCTGAGTTACGGTTCATTCCATGGGTTTGTCCTCCGAAAGTGCCTTGTAGAAGAAGACCGACAGATCCGCACATTAGTCCTTCGTTGCACATGCGCATAGCTTTAGTGGTATGTTATGTACACTGCAAAGATAAATACGTGTGCGTATCCATATGTAGGGATAGGATATATATATAAATACATGCATATGCATGTATGTATGCATTCATATATGCATATATATACATGTATATATATGTGTGTATATAATGCACGCATAGATGTGTATACATATATGCTTAAATTATTTATATTTAACCACAATGATAGTGAGATATGAACAAAACTCGGAACTGCATCTTAACATGGAATTGAGCTTCGCAACGGAGATTACCCTTTCGCGAGGCTAACTTATTATCCACTGCACCACCGAGGTGCTGATTTGCCTTTTTATAAACCAATATTTTACCCTAACATTGATATCAGTAATCACATTTCAGTGAGAATGATCTGAGGGACACAAATCGGAAGTGAACACACTTAAGCTGAAACTTTAGTCGAAATGACATTGTTCGATTTTTATTTGCTACCTATTATTTTGTCATGGCAGTTTACTATGTGAAATACAACCACAGTAGTATCGTACTCCGCTATAAAATAAAATAAAAGCTTTCGACGTTGATCACTCTCATGCATTCGACTTCATTAAGTATCGTTGGTGGTGACTGAATGCATATCTGGCCTTTGCAATGGATCGCAGTGGCGTACCGATGTATCGAACCAGTAATGCTATCCTCTCAGACAAGTCTGGTACCAATTTACCGACCCCGTAGGAATGGAAGGTTTGGTGCGCCATGAGCACGGGCATCGATTCCGCGTGTGTGCCGCAGTGGCGCCAATCACTGCGCCACACGTACACTGCTTTGAAAAAATAAAAAGCAGTGAATAAAAGTTTAACACTGTGATTTCAACTGTAGCTTTTTAACTGGGTTCAATGCGGATTTGTACTTCCCAGTTCATTCCCGTTGATAGGTGATTGCTTATCGCGCCGTTAGAGTAAAATACTAATTTAGAAAAAAGCAAGGCACGCGCCTCGCCTATGTCTCAGGATCATTTTGGTTGTATTTCACATAATACCCTATGGTGAAAAAATGATAGGCAGTGTAGAAAAGTTATATATTTATGTTTACTTCTTTACTTTCCGGTTGTTGTACTTTATCTCATTCTTGCTAAATTAAAACTATTAGGTTTGTTTTCTGGTCCCAAACTCCGATCTTCAGGCCAAGTTTTCTTCTTGACTTCATCGTGGCTTTTTGGCTTTTTTGATCACATTTAGATCCTACTATTTTAAACGTATTACTATTTTTGTTTTAGGTTCATTTAAAGTACACGCCTGGAGCTTAGCGACGGTCTGATTTGAGTCGTTGAAAACATGTTAAAGCGTCGTGTTATAATAAGAAAAGTGCTTAACCATAAAACAGTGGCATCGTTGATGTGGGTAATTTCTTTTTAGTTATTTGCTGAATATTATTCTCTTCAGCAAAATTTGCTCGAAGAGATGACCGAACCGTTTGTTCCCGTACCGTGCTCGCCACCCCGTTCGCGACCTGTGGGACGCGCAAGCGCTTTGGCCACTACGTCGTCATCGTCGTCACCGATGTATTCATCATCGTCGCCTTCAACGTCAAGATCTCTCATTTCATCGTCATCGACTACTGCGCTAGGTGAACCACTGGTTCAGAGAACACTCGATAGCCTCATTTTCTCTTCTAGCTCAATGACATCATCGTTGGAATCCGTCAGCTCCGTTCCATCAATGTATTTCTAGGATAGTGAAGCATTGCTCAAACACACAATTAAATTTATGATGCACTCCTTCCTAAAATTGTTAATTTTTGGTTGATATTTCGCCGTTGTTGAAAACACCATTGTGTTCTCATCTACGAGCTGTATATCTGGAGTGCTAGCTTCTGATGTACAATGCTTTTCTATTGTCATTATGCGTTGCTTCTTCATTAACAGTTTGTCTTCCATTCGTTTGTTTTCGGTGTTTCTTTAAATTCACCTTATTTATCTGTGGTTGTACTGTCGTTTTCGCGGTAGCATTGTTCTATCATTTATTCTTCTGTTCTGTTTGAAAATATGTAAGTTTTCATTTAACGTTACCATCTACAAGCTACGTATCCTAGGTGCCAACTTTCAACGTAGACTGTTTTGTACCTTTGCTTCTAGATTAGGCACTCTTATCCTGGCTGTTTTAACCATAGATAAATACGGTGAATTTAAAGAAACACCGAAAACAAACGAATGGAAGACAAGCTGTTAGTGAAGAAGCGACGCTTAATGTCAATAGAAAAGCATTGTACATCAGAAGCTAGCACTCCAGATATACAGCTCGTAGATGAGAACACAATGGTGCTTTCAACAACAGCGGAATATCAACCAAAAATTGACAATTTTAGGAAGGAGTGCATCATAAGTTTAATTGTGTGCTTGAGCAATGCTTCACTATCCAAATATATAACTTTTCTTCACTGCCTATCATTTTTTCATCATAGGGTATTGTGTGGAATACAACCAAAATGATCCTGAGACATGGGCAAAGGGCGTGCTTTGCTTTTTTCCAAACTAGTATTTTACTCTAACGGCGCGATAAGCAATCACCTATCAACGGGAATGAACTGGGAAGCAGAAAACCGTATTGAACCCAGTTAAGAAGCTTTGTTCTTTGCTTCTAGATTAGAAATCTTGTTGTCCACTTTTGTACGATTGTTTTGTTTCTATCAGGTGTCGTTGCTTGCAGACTAGCGTTCTCATGCTCCACTCTTCCACTTTCGGTGTTTTTGTTCGCGTTTTTTTTCTTTAAAAGCATCTTTTTTTCATTAATCCATGGTTGTACTCTCGTTTCAGTGACAAGATTGTCGTATCACTACCTTATTGGCAGGTTCTGTTTGACAATGTATAACTTTTTAGAATTTATCTTGTAGAAGGTTTTTTTCGCGTTATTTTGTCCTTTCATTTCTTCTATGGATCGTCTTTATTTGTGATTTCATTTGTTCCTTTCAATCCTGTTCATTTTGCGTGTCTAAATCCTAATCAATTCAACACTTCCTTTCAAGTACACGTGTCACATACCTCGAAAACTGGGTGGGCACGCGTTGGGTACCTATATAGTTCGCTAGGCCTCTATTTCGTGCTCTTCGCTCAAGTCTAGCGTTACTGTTTTGCATGATTAATTTCTTTAATTAGGTTACCGATGTGTTGTATAAACGAGAATAAAGTGGAATTTTCGTATTTTTCATTATTATTATTTTTCCACGTGAGATCGACTCGGCACGACTACTAAGTTTATGTTCGTAACAGAGATCCTAATGTGCAATTTTTTGAATAAGTACTAAAAGATGACACGGTTTTTTTTAATTGTTTTCTGCTTAGCGCTTTTTATACTTCTTCTACAGCTTACAGCGTCATAGCGGGCGTTGGAGTGATGGATTTGTTTGTATCGTATGCTAAAAGATTACAGCCTACCTTCGCAAAGGAACATAGGAGTAGCGCAACACTACTTATGCGATGTCTCTCTTCAATAAGCAGACACGAGGTTGTTATTATAGAATTTATTAGGATGCAATAGCTGATGTTTCGGCGGTTTGGCCTTCTTCAGAGCCTGGAAGGGTCAGATTGAGATGCGATGTACTCAGCCAAACCAAACTTTCATAACTCTAGCAGATAAAACTTAACAAATAAATTTGTATTCGCATAAGAAACAGCTTCACTTAAACACCTACCGTTTATTTGTTGTAAGCATTTAAGTTAGTTGGTGGATAGCAGCGGCACAGAGTAATATACATGGACGATAACTGTGTCTGTGTCAGGTCATTGGATTAGCCTAAGGTATGGCATCAGGTCACGCGTGAGCACAAGACACTCCTCTTTGTGGTTCATTTTTGGATTTTTGGCATTGATCCGAAACGCTTCAAGGATTTTACGCGCTGATGTTTTCGATTCGTGCATGAGGATAGTGACTCCTACTTCGAAATCTCCGTTGTGTTCCTGCATCCTCTGCGCGCCTAGTGGAGTGTTTCGTTTTAATTTAGATTTACCGACTAGGTGTTCTTTTATGAGGACGCAGAGCGGCTTACCCGTTTCGCCAACGTATTCGTCCTCCCACGTTTTACAAGAGATCAGATAGACTGTACCCGTGCTCATGCAATCACCGTCTATACCATTAGGGCAAATTGTACAGTTTTTCGTTATACATAGACAGTCATATAGGCGGTTCCAAACTAGCTGGCGTTTTAGAGTGTCCGATGGTGTTTCTATCACTCTTACGGGACTCTCTAGACCGGGCCTTATAAAGCAACGCTTTATAGCCGCACTTATTTCGTTTAAACTAAAGACGAAGGGGAACGGAGCCTTGTTTTCGCTAGAATTATCGCTCTGGGGCGTGGGATTTCCTCGATGCCTATGCCGAGAAGCTAGAGTTTCATAACCATTTGAAATGGTTATTTGGCGCACCAGTTTCGAGGATTCTTCCCTCTCATCTTCACCTGTGCACACGCTGGCAGCGGTTCGAAACAGATTTCTTATAAGCGCCCTTTTGGTGTGTGAGGGATGAGAAGAAAGGTAATGAACCAATACATTCTTACTACTTGCCTTTCAATACCATTTTGTGATGTAGCCGTTTTCGGATTGGTTAATTTGAACGTTTAAAAATGGAAGACCGCTTATATGACCGTCTATGTATAACGAAAAACTGCATAATTTGCCCCAACGGTAGAGACGGTGATTGCATGAGTTCGGGCACAGTCTATCTGATCTCTTGTAAGGCGTGCGGGGACGATTACGTTGGCGAAACGGGTAGACCGCTCTGCGTCCGCATAAAAGAACACCTAGTCGGTAAATCTAAATTAAAACCAAACACTCCACTAGGCGCTCATAGGATGCAGGAACACAACGGAGATTTTGAAGTAGGAGTCACTATTCTCATGCACGAATCGAAAACATCAGCGCGTAAAATCCTTGAAGCGTTTCGGATCAATGCCAAAAATCCAAAAATGGACCACAAGGAGGACTGTCTTGTGATCACGCGTGACCTGACACAGACGCAGTTATCGCCCATGTATATCACTCTGTGCGGCTGCTATCCACCAACTAGCTTAAATGGTTACAACAAATAAACGGCAGGCGTTTAAGTGAAGCTGTTTCTTATGCGAATACAAATTTATTTGTTAAGTTTTATCTGCTAGAGTTATGAAAGTTTGGTTTGGCTGAGTACATCGCATCTCAATCTGACCCTTCCAGGCTCTGAAGAAGGCGAAACCGCCGAAACATCAGCTATTGTATCCTAATAAATTCTATAATAACAACCTCGTATCTGCTTATTGAAGCAAAACATCGAATTACCAATCTATGCCGAGGTTAACAGAAAGTCGGTCTTGGGAATTACTGTTTAAACGTTTAATTCGATTGCGCTTTTTTTTGAGGAAATTTTGACTTGTAGTATTTGTGTCACATGAATAAGAAGAATATGGGGGATAGCTTCTTATGAGGTAGTCTTAAAGTTCCTTCCATTCGTTGTTTTTGAGCCAAATCGTATATATTTCAGTGATATGAGGAGAGACTGGCTGACAATAAAGGAATATGTGGATGCTCAGAAGGAGCTTGGCAGCTGTTTGCCGGAATTTCGCGATTCGGTGTCCCGTTCGTTCAAATTAGGTGCATCAGTAGGTGTACCATGCGGTCTTTATGTCGCGTATAAGTAAGTTCTCTATACAGATATGGGTATGGATTAGTCGGAACCAAATATTTTCGCGAATCGCTTTACCGAGAGTCGACTACATTTTGACAAAGCAGATGCGAACTACTCAAGAACATTCAAAAAAGAAGCTGCTCTTGGATTTGATGTTTTTAGTTAGTGAGCTGAGGTTGCTGTAATCAGGCATTCTGGAACTTATTAACTGGCGGTAATGTGCGAACGGTGTTTTAATTCTTAATAGAAAAAAATTAACGATATTCGAAATATTCTAGTGCTAGGAAGAGTTTTTGTTTTAAATAGCAGCAGAATGAAATTCTCATTAAGGGTCAGATCGAGTTGATTTAGCATTGCAAAGTCTGGCGAGTGCATTGTTGCACAACTCTTCTCTAAAATAATGGATGCGTTTTTCGAATGTTCGAAATACTTCGTGGATGTTGTCAAAATGATTGTTCAGGCATCATGGGTTCAATGTGCGAGCATTTGTTGGCAAATCAGTTGCTATGTGGATGGCGACGACAATGTGTTTTAGTTGTCTTGGAATTATAACTGCAACGTACAATTGTTTGCGGGTGAAGATGTAGTTATTAAACATTTTAGTAGCTCTTTGTCGTTATTGTCTCTTTCTTTTTCGTTAATGCTTTTTGTACAAACGCAGTATCTGTTTGATTGTTGCGTAACACTGTTCGCATATAAGATGGACTAGGAATGAATCAAATATTGTTATAGGAGTCATGTGTAGGGAAACGTTGTGGCTGGTACGACCCTTATAGACATCGTTGTCTTTCTCGCTCTTTATAATTAACGGAAAGCTCATCCAACACAGATGTAGCGGAGATCGGCGGCCGAAAAGAGCTTTATTGTGTACTTAGAAATATATGAGAAACATTTTTTCGAAGAAGTTCATCAACTGGTAGTTTGACTAGTAATTGACTGTTATTTTAATTTTAGCCTGTATAACGAATCGTAATTGTCTTATAGAATGTGAGCATATGAGTAATGCCGGGCTATTTTTACTTACTCACTTTTAATTCCTCACAGCAAAGTATTACTTGAAATAGTCTAGGTTTTCCAAATATCTAAGCATCCAGAATGAGATTAACAGATAGCTCATCCAATACAAGATTCCAAATACAGCCCCAGTTTAACTGGGTTTAATGCCGATTCGTGCTCCACAGATGAATCCCGTTGACAGGTGATTGCTGATGGCAAAAGATCGATAGAACTAGCTGAGAGACAAGCGGAACGAAGGACCAGCATGATGTGGTGGTGAACGCGTTAGTCCCGGGAAAGGATAGTAGCATATTCGTTCCCCACCGCACACACTAGCGGTCTGGAGTTTTACCAATATCTCAGTATCATTTTGGTTGTATTGCGCACCATACCTTTCCATGAAAAATTATAGTAGGCAGCAAATAAAAGATTAGTATCTCAGCATTATTGTGGTTGTAGTACCAGAGTAGTAGTGACACAATGTAGGTAGTAACATGGAGACCATTCGATGTTATAGAGCTATAGAGTAAAGTCTCTTTTTGTTCCTATCATGCTTCTAAGCCCTCAAGTTTTCTATTTATTGAGGTATTAACTTCTTTTGTGGAAAAACCAGGAAGTCCTTAACGATACCAAATTAGAAATCGTCCCAAGCGGTAGGCAAACAAAACTTTTTCGCGGATGAGTTCATTAATTAGCTAAAGCATCAGTTATTCCCTATTCTTTAGTAGCCAACAGTATTGTAGGAGGCTGAGAAAAGCCAGAAACAGTTTCATCAACGTCAAGCACTGTTAAGCTGCTGGAACAACTCGCTGACTTCGTAGTTTGAAAACCACTATTAAATTTAATTTTTTTATATTGATGATTAAATTAGTGCAAAGCATTCTCGAAACGCGTTTAGCACACTGCTAAGAGGTCTCGTGCGATATACACGTGATCTTTGGTTCCACTCACCACTAATAACGAAGCCTCTCATCTCCATCTCTAGCAGCAAACCACTATCAGAGTCTCTTAGATAAAGCATCGCTCCGATCTTCAAAGGTTGGCGATTACCTGCTGTGAATACCTGGTGACGATGTAGCAGAGCTTTCTCAAGATTCGAAGATCAACGCTGAATAAGCATCAAAAGATAATGAAGAAGACAAAATCATAAAGTTGGGGCCGAATCTTTGCTCAAAATAGAACAAACTGGTCGACGATGGAAGGGAAGAATGAACCGAATGGAAGAAATTTTGGACCTTGCATAATATGTGAAAACGGGTTTTATAAAATAAAATAAATGAAATTTTTGACGGCGAATCTACACGTTAATGAATGGAAAACGTATATTACAATACAAATGAACCCATTAAACTTACTACTCTTTGTATTCTGATTCTCTAGTGTTCGGTATGTATCTGTATTATAAATGCCAGGGAGCTTATATTTGTTAACCTATTGCGAAGAGTAAACAACGAATGATGAATCCACATACAGCTGTAGTTTTGCCGAACAAACCATATTTAGATACTTTGTCGGATCTTCGGTTGTGCCACACCATTTGGTTGTTAGTCGGTGGCGGATGCCTTGGATTTCTGATATAAAAATTTGAGTAATTACTAAAGTGCTCGCCTGAACGAGTTTTGTATCCCATGTTTTTTTAAGCGGAAATCCGTCGTACACATACAAAAGCTGTCTAGAATTGGAAGCAAAGGAAGGTAACCAAAAAAAAATTATAGAAGAAGGTGTCCACATTCCAGAATGTGTCTGTCTGTGGTCTTGTAGTTAATGTAGATAACTCTGTAGTGGATGCATGTGAACCGCATATATGGCACGAGCTTCTTTTGTTCTTATACGCTTTCTTGTACCATTTAGCAAACATAGAGAGGAAAGTTGTCCCGGTTTAGAACATCAAGTCTTCCTCGGAGAACACATTTGAGTGTAAGAAGCAGTGGTTAGAGAAGAAGCGTTCGATACACATGCTTGATAGTTCAACCTCGGCATGGAATGATGAAGCTTACGTCCAATTCAAGGTTGGTAAATTAGTGGCAAACTTTTCCGGGAAAAGTAATTGTGAGACGTGGCTGTTTACAGTGTCTGTAGAAACGTTAAGTTCAACGTCAATGAATTTTTTTAATAAATGAGTCAAATCGCGTTATCCGCTTGGCCTACTTGACCAATCTCTCTAGGATTACTTCCAATCTCTGCATCATTGATGTTATATTTCGCAATATGCCCTTCCATTAAAAAGAGTAAGCAGTAAATAAAACGGTTAAGATTGCTTTCAATTTTTGCAAACTAGATCGTGGCTTTGCAAATGTAATGGGCTAATAATATATCTGTATGGGAAAATAAAACACTTCGAAATATCTGAGGTGCTGACGAATTAGATTGATTTGGCTTTCGGGTATTTTACCTATAAATATAAAATAAATAAACTTAATAGCGTATCGAAACATCAGGAACAGACTATTAGGTTTCCACTAACCTTGTGTGCTAGCTGGACAGTGGATTAGGGAGTTGGTCGGATTTGTCATTTGTCTGCCAACTGTACGTGGAATGCTCGATTTTATATGAATTCACCACGCGGGACTTTTTTCCGTAACTGTCGTGAACAACCTCGAGTTTGGGTTATAACAGTTTACAGTAACAACAACGATACGATAATAATATGTGATATCGGAGAACAAGTGATACACTTGAAGGGAGTTAAGCGGACACTGGAGTTGAGTTAGAGCACTGAGAAACTGAAGGACTGGAATATAAGCACTGGGCGAACACTACGAACACTTGAAGACGAATGCCGATGGGCTGCCTGTATTACTTTTGTAGGGAGTGGAGCTTTGCCAGAGGGAACTAAAGACAGTGCCTAGTGTGAGGTTCTAATGGTTTTTTTCTACTAGCACAATCTAATAGGGCTACATGTGAAAGGGCATAGGTGCTTGTTCGGAAACATCTTTGGGACGGCAGATGCTAGATAGTACATTCAGCTGGTTGCTGCTGATTCCCTTTTCAGTCACCTGCGAGGCAAATGCATGAAATGGTCGTTAGAAGATAATTTAGAGAATGTGCAAGAATAGATGTATAATGATTACAAGTAAAACAGCTATTGTAGAAGACTTAAGGTAACATAGAGATAGGAACTATTTGAGGAATAGTTACTATACCTTGCAAATATAGCAATACGATCCCGTGTAGATAATGACAAGGAACAAATTCCATAAAAATTCTATTCATAATGTGAAGGTTTTGGTACCCTGCGCATTAGTTACTATAAGAAGATAATAACAGATTAACACGTAATTTAAAGCCGCTCTCGAATCTACAAAATCAAAGAGAGCATTTCTTCTAGTGGTTCATGTTCTACATCACGTAAACCCTTCTTAAATTTGGTGTCGATTTCATTTACTTTATACTTTTGGATGCGAGTGAAGAAGATTTAAAGTCGGCATATGCCCATTTCTTTTAATCTTAAACACCTTATTCGGTCGCTAGTTCTTCAAACGAAGTGATTTTTGAGATATTTGCAAAACTCTGGACCGCAGGTGTCTATGGTGGGGAACGAACGCACTATTATGCTTTCCGGGGAGTAACGCGTTCACCACCACACCATGCGGGTCCATTGTTTCGCACGTCTCTCAGCTATTTCTATCGATCTTTTTGCCACAGCAATCACCCGTCAGCGGGGTTGATCTGGGGAGCGCAAATCGGCATAGAACCCAGTTAAGCTATGGCTGTAGATTGCTGTGGCAAAAAGATCGATAGAAATAGCTGAGAGACGTGCGAAACAGAGGACCTGCATGGTGTGGTGGTGAACGCGTTACTCCCCGGAAAGGATAATAGCGCGTTCGTTCCCCACCATAGACACCTGCGGTCCAGAGTTTTGCAAATATCTCAGCAACGTTGTGGTTGTATTTCGCTTAGTAACCTGCCATGAAAATTATAGAAGGCAGAAAACAAAACGTTAAACGAAGTGATTTTTATTGCCAAAATTTTGCAAACGAGGATATCGACTCCAACAGCACCTCTACCATCTCATGCTACGTAAAACAGCTTTCCTCGAAATGCTAGAATGCGTGCATTGCGGTGAATATCTGAGCTGACACAGTTCGGAGCTTCGGATCCGTTCCTTTACTTGTGTGGCACGGAATACTCTTACCATCGACCTTTAGACTGCGCGTTCGATGACGATGAGTGATCTTTCATTCTGCGATGTCGCTATCGTTTCAAAATTCTACACGAGATCAGACAATCATCTCCTTCGTGCAAGATTCTATTTCTCGCGCAAAAGAGGAAAAGCCGCTAAATTCAAAAACCAAGGACCCAGAACCACCGTAAACTGGGACTTCAATTCATTAGCCAGCTGTTGGGAAGATACCGTTGTCGATAACACCGACGAAGAATACGATTGGCTCATTCAACATCTTCACGTTAGCGCTATGAAAGCTGAGAGTTCGAAAGTCACCAAGAGACGTCTGTGTGCAGAAACACTCGAGCTGATACGTTAGTGTGGAATCGCATGAGCTGCAGGCAAGCGCGAACGAACGTCCGAACTTGCAAAACAATGCAGAAAGGCGATAAAAGAAGATCTTAAAGAGAGAAGAGCAGCAGTAATGGTCGAAGCTGCAGAGGCTGGGAAAAGCATCCGCAAAGCCCACTGAAGCCTCTCCATTTACAAGAGCAAGATGACTTCACTCTGAAGTCCAGACGGAACAGTTACAGCGTCCAGAAAGGTAGTGGAGAAAATCAACCACGAATACTATTCCGATCTCTTCGATAACCAAGTCCTCCTTCCCTCATATGAAATAAAGGAGGATGGATAAGCTTTACTACCGGTCCTCCCTTCCAAAACCCGACATGCCATTTCGTTGGTGAAAAATCGAGCAGCACCAGGTCCGGACAGAATAAGACCATAACACTTGAAAAACCTTTCGCCAGTCCTCGCAAACACACTTGCTCGGCACTTCACACGTTACCTGTATGAATACAAGGTCCCTAATCAGTGAAAGACAAGCAGGACCGTGTTATTGCCCAAGAAGGGAGACCTACACGATATCGACAACTATCGCCCAATCTGCTTGCTGTCTCTCGTCTACAAACTTTTCACTCGGGTCATCCTAAACAGGATTGACAGAACAGTGGACGAAGGGCAGCCGTGTGAGGAAGCAAAGTTTCGTAAAGGATTTAGTACGATGGACTACATCCACACGATAACAAGGCTCATTGAAGTATCGCGAGAGTACAAAACACCGCTCTATCCCACTTTCATCGATTTACAGAAGGCCTTTGATTCTGTTGAGATGGAAGCAGTCTGGTAAGCCCTTGATAGCCAAGGAGTCCTTACTCAGTACATAAAGATTCTTCGTGAGCTGTACAAAAATTTCACAACCAAGATATCACCATTCTACAACGATATTAACATTGACGTCAAAAGAGGAGTTAGGCAAGGCGATACCATCTCGCCAAAAGTATTTACCGCCACCCTCCAGAACGTCATGCGAACATTGGAATGGGATAGTATGGGAGTGAAAATCGATAGTCGGAAGTCACATCATATTCGCTTTGTTGTTAACATCGTCCTTATAACACCGAACACTAGCCAAGCGGAACGTATGCTTGGCGACTTTGGTAAAGCCTGTGGAAGGATTGCTCTTCGTTTAAATCACATAAAAACAATGTTCATAAGGATCGGATTGGTTTCGTATGCCCCGTTCACGCTCAACGAAACGGATATCTCCGAATGCTCCAGATACGTCTATCTAGATCGGGAAATCAACATAGTGAATAACTTAGCACCGCTGTTGAGCGGAAGGGACCGAGCTGTTTAGGGAGCTTCCAACAGCATCGAGAATGTAGTGAAGAGAACAAAACCACCCGACTCCGTGCCCACTTTTTCGACTGAACGGTACTTCCTGCCTTACTGTATACGTCAGAAACTTGGCTGCGTAAGCAGGATGAAAGATCATTCAGCGTTATTGCACTCGCAGTCGAAAGGACGGTGCTAGTAGTATCCCGTTCCACACAAATAAAGGATGGGATCCGAGGCTCCGATCTGCTTCAACAATCAAAAAACAAAGATGCCGTTCTGGACGCCAAGCAATCGAAGATAAGGTGGGCCGGACACGTAATGCGTATGAATGACAACCGATGGACAAGAGCCGTTAGTGCCTGGTTTCCTCTGCATGTCAAACGTACTGCAGGAAGGCCACCGACCTGATGGTCAGAGTTCTTCACAAAGAGCCTTGAAGAAAGATGTGATGCTCAACGATTCCCTAGGGCGAGTAGAACCCACTGGGCTGCTTTTGCACGCGACAGGGGAAAATGGAAGATTTACTGGCGTCCGTTCGAGTCACTCGATGATCAACGAGACTACAGGTGATACATGTGATCCTAGTACAATACGCCGGCCTTTCCGCGACAAGTTTATCTTCGGAAATAGTAAAGCTAGAAGCGTTATAGCAAAACTTCGATGCTTTCGTCGTCTTTCTTGTGCGAGTATAGGACTTTATACAGTGCGGCTTCTGTGCATTACGGAAATGATTGAAACCTTGAGAGGTCTTGGCTTGAACCACCTGATCGCTGAACAGATTCAAGGTGACTGAAAAGTCTTTTTTTTTTTTGCTCAAATATTGGAATTTTGCACATCGTGCTGTACTATTGCTGCAGCGAAACAAGGTGAGCAAACATTTGAAATCAGGAAACAAAACTTTTTTACCCTAAATGATTCCTGTTTTAATCATTAAATCATCATTAATCAATTAATCATTAAATGACGCTTCCATGTGAATTCTGTGCGGTCGGTCTTCACGCGATATACTCAGTGGAAGACTCATAGAAAGCGGCTCTGAGGAAGGTGAAATCCGCCGAAACGTCAGCTTTTACGTGAGTGGGGAAGTGGAATAGCACCTCGTGCTTGCTGAACAGAAGTAGAAAGATATATTCCTGTTTTAGTTTTTATTTCTAGCTTGAATGTGCTGAAATTTATCAATATATTAGAACGAAGATAGTTTCTAGGGAAAGAAAGCAGATCTGTGACAGCGAAGAATACTCGCAAAAATTTTCAGAGCAATTTTGACCTGTCCTTTTGCTTTCTTCCTTTTTATTCCTGAGCTATGCGAAATATACAGCAAATAGAAGTGCGGTGTATTGTTGGAACGTATAAAATGTTCGCTCAGACTCTGCGTTTTATTTTCTTTAAGGCGACGTTGCCACCTGCCGTAAGTGCCCTCGTAAGTTCTTCCTCCTTAATTTTCAAAAATTTTGAAGTCGCAGCAGACCTTGAAGTAATATGTATGGTTTTTTTTTATTTTTCAGGCAATCAGTCTTTTCTGAAGAAGGGATTTGGTATGTAGGATTGATTGGACGGACTTTCTAAATCTGCCATATTTGAAAATCCATACATCATTTACTTCAAAGTCGTCTTAATTCATATTTAATGTGAGCTATAAACCTAGTAAAGTTTCATGTCTCTGTCAAAGCTGTGTGCTGAAAATCTCAGGTCGCCAGTACTGTACTGCTGCAAGATCTCCCACCGCTTATATTGAAGAATGCACTAAACATTTTTGCTAGTGATAATCATACCATTTCGTACTATGCTTTCCTTAGCAATGTCTACATTTAGGTGCAAGAGATGTTTTCCTCCGAATATGATTCAAGCATAGCCGTTGCCTGTTGCACATGTATATCACAGCGTATTCAATCTTGACTATTTCATCTGATCTATGGTGTAATTTTTAGCGACCGAATGATTACTTGTCGTCTTCATAGCCTGCAATCTCGTTAATAAACGAGAACGTTGAGCGGGTGCAATTCATGTTTCTGTCCATATATTGCGTGTCCAGACGAATACCACCACATTTTTTGGGCTCTGACCTTATATTTTCGCCGTTGTTTCCCGAAAGAACATCCGTCGGTATCTAGTTGGATTCTGCTGTAGAGGAATGCGTATGATTACGGGTAACTCGTCCAGTTCTCGCGTATATGCAGAGCTCATGCGTCCAGAGCGACTCTGAGCCACCTTTCATGTACTTGTATCTGGTCCCACATTGTCTGTCGAGTAAATCGAGCGAGGGTCATTAAGCAGTACCACAGTTAAGCAGAGGCGGTGATCCATCCCCTGAATTCATGCGCACCTCAAGGAAAGTGCGCGGTTGTTTATGCTCAGTGTCTAGCCTACTATCTTGATTGGGAACTCATCTGCTCGAAATCCACCACAGAAAGGAAATTAGTGGTCTTCGCTTTTCGAAAAGATTCATTATAATCAATAATAATGTACTGGAAGAGGTTGAAGTCAAGAGTAGCGTTGCAGGTAATCCATTCATGTCAGTTTTATTCCTTACGATGTTCAACGTGATTTTCATTGCTACTGCTCACTCTCCCAGTATTTTCGTTGAACCTTCGCAACAAGTTCGTCCACCACATTACGTCATTTCCAACTACGACTACGGAATTAAGGTGGTTTTTTTTACGTCCGCTTTCCTCAGTTCTACAAAGTGAACTGTACTACCACAGCGTGAAAGGTGAATATCTCGATGTGAACATTATGCGTTATAACTAAAACAATCCTGCATGGTAGCTGGGATATTTCATTGAATGGAGACTTGAACAGATCACGGTATAAACTTAAAAAAGTTATAAATCATTCTTTTTCTTCCAGCGAATACCCGCCTACCCGACGACATTGTCAAGAATGCTGTCACCAACATTTCCTAGTATTTGTTTTATCATTTTCATGTAGCCCAATTTTCTCTCTTGCCCGTTTTAATTAACGAGATTTCTTTACAGAGGTGGTGTATGAGCATGTGGATGTAGCAGATTTTTCGGGTGGTCAGGTTTCATTTTCATCCCATTGAATTAAAATACAGGAAGAAAATAAACAATACTCTTTCAGTGCCTATACTATGCTGGGTGGCCTTTTTTATCGCCCTAATTGCAATTTGTGTCAGCGGGTTGTTTGTTCTGGTCTTCATTGTTTTGAAAAAACAAAAGCAAGGAAGTCCTGCATCAAACTAATCTACTCCTACAGCAAAAAAAGAAGGTTGGTTATTCAATGAATTCTATGAAATTCTTTGTTGTTTTCACCATCACTTGAATCACCTGTAATTCTGTTCGCCATTTGAGTGATCTCTTAGTTCAACAATCCTCTTTACGCGCTATATTGTCCGAAAGGGTTTCCTTACCTTTAACGTGTTTCCTCGGAAGCCCTGACGCTAGGTAAGCATAATGAAGGATGGTTCAACGTCATCTAACTCTCGATGGAGAGTATTGTACCAAGAGTATTCCGAAACGTGCAAATGAGAGAAGGAGAACAATTTTCCAACTTACTGTTTAATATATTTAAATAAATACTGAATGAAAATTGTGATGCTTTTCGTCGTACTAAGGCGAGTTGAGCAAAATGTGCTCTTCCTTAACTGTGATAACTGATAGAGCTGAATGGAGACCATGCATGGGTCAATCGATAAACTGGCAAAACGTTCGTGGTTGGTCAGTTTCTTGGTGATGAGCCGGACTAAGGCGTTTCCTCGTGGACTGCCACAGAGCGCTGGGGAAGTGGGCAAACCAACACCTTGCCTCATAGTCGATGGCATCACTAACCACTGCGATATTCCCGTTCAGTGTATATATTTGCACACTGCTGTACTTCGATCACCCCTTGGTTCGATTCCGCTACGGGATCATCAAGGTTTTCATCACTCAAGCATCGGGAAATTTGCACTAAATTTTTCTAGGGACGGTTCACCTTCTCCAATTCAAGTGAGAATGTTTTAGCCTGGCTACTTCAGAGAGAATCGTCTCGACTATCATTCAGCGACATTCATGACGAAGCAAAATCCTCAAGCAGAAGCAGAACTCACAAGCGAAAGTTGGAGGACGTACGTGGATAATGGATACGAGTAAAAGGAAGGAAATGCAAGAAGCGACGCGATTCACACAGCAGATGTGAAAGACGGACCGTATATGATCATATATATATATGTATATATATACATATATATATATATATACGTAGAACAAAAAAGGATAAAGCTCTCGGCGTTGATCAATCCCTGGGGATGCGCCACGCATTCCACTTCACTAAGCATCTTTGGAGGTCATTGAATGCACATCTGGCCGTCAAGACAACTAGCGGTAGCCTACCGATGTATCGAGCCAGTGCTGCGATGCTCCCAGACAAGTCATACCAATTTGCCGACCCCGGGGGATGGAAAGCTGTGTGGCCCATGGGCACGGAGATCGATTGCACGTGTCTGTCGCAGTGGCACTTCCAACCACCGCACCAAACTCGCCCCTATATATATATATATATATATATAT